>JAPMOR010114528.1:68704-94420 GCA_026543865.1 Argiope aurantia
ACACACACACACACACACACACACACACACACACACACACACACACAAACAAACAAACAAACACACATTGAGCTTTATATAAGTATAGATTACTTCCCGTATTGAAACTAAGGAATCCTAATTTTGTGGCGAAGGCTTAGCTAAACCATCCTTCTTCGACAAAATTTCACACCACAGCAGTGGAAAGACATCTGACACGGACGGATTTAATGTGCACCAGACCCGATCGCTTGGTGCACGTTAAATCCGTCGATGTCAAATATCGTTCAGCTGCTGTGGAGGATTTTCGATACAATTTTGTCTCAAATTTACTACCCTTCATGTTTGCAATAAAAATACTACCATCTGACTATCACAACTTTGAAATATGAAAATCCAGCATATCAGGTTGTTCAAGAGAATGTTATTTAAACTACATCTTAAAAATTCCAGTTTCGTGCCTGTGATGCCATTTAGCATGGCCAGAATAATCTACTTTTATATGCATTTCCGCTTTTGATATGAACTAGAAAGAGTTTGATGGAGCCTAGATGGCAACATGATCTGGATATTAGAAAAATGTTTATAAATAACTAATTTATTTGGAATAAATAACTAATATTAAATATGAAACTTTTTCAATTTTGATTTTTTTAAAATAACAAATAATAACTAACCGTCTTTTGTTATTATATGTGTTCAAGCATATTAATAGCATTAATTTAGTAATGTGAACCCACATCCTTGATGAATTACATCTATTCATTCGAAATGAAAGTAATATTTTAAATTATATTTACACAATACACAAAACGTTCTGCTTAGTTATCTATACACACGAAAAAGTGAAATCAAATAGCAAATAAAATTGGTGCAATCGGTCTGATTGTTGTGCTTGAGGGAATATCAAGGTTTTATTTTGCGATATCTTTCAAAAATGAAGGGCATAAGTAAAAGGCAGGTGACTATTGATGGCATATATAGACATCAATAGCTTTTAAATAAAATAAAAATTGACGAAATCATTTCTGTGGTTATGACTGGGGAACTCTTGCATGGTCTTTCCCCATGGAAAGTGTACAATGAAGTAGAATTTTTGATTTTTTTCTCAAATGGGAGATCATGGAGGGTGCATTCGACAATTAATAATATATCTGGCGAATAAGCTTTCATTTGAAATGAAAATTGGCGAAATCACACCAATGGTTGAAGCTTGTGAATTGATTCTTTTGTTTTCTTATCTGTTTTAACTACATAATTTGATAACCAGAAAAAGTTATGTTAGTCTGACAGAAAAAAAAGAATAAATATATTTTGATAAATTCGAAATGTTGTAAATTCACGCAAGGAACTAAGGAGTAAAATTTAATATCATGTGAATTTTACTTATAACATTCCAATATATCATCGACGCTGAAGCGATGAAATTCGAAAATTGTTTAAGATTATCTATCTGATAAAAGTTATGGAATCAAGTTAACAATTTTAATTGATTTTCCCATGTGAATTGAAAATCACAACTGCCTACATTATAATTTAAGAATTTTTTTAGAACGAAAGAAAAGAAATAAAAGCTGCAAAGAAATTTGAAAAAAAAAAAAAATTGAAAATATCAATAGAAATAGAATAAGAATAATATTGTCAAGAAAATGGTCTATTCTTTTTTAAAAAGAAAAACGTAGTCGAAAGACGGATTTAAAGATGGATTAACCATTTAAATGTTGACCATCGTGAGAACAAGAGCTTTCACGCTCCTAAGGGAAAAAAAAAAAAAAGTGCCCCCCTGTGGAGGCTTAAGTTCCGAACACAGAGTCGAGTTGTTTTCTGCACCAATGAATCACACGTCAACAATGAAAATTTTAATTCGCAGACGATTTTTAAATGCAGACTCAGACGTTAATTTTTTTTATCATTATTGTTATGCAAACGAAGTTCGTGAACTTGAAGATAAATGAAAGCTTTTATTCTTTCGACTAGCGAAAGAGGTGGGAAGGGAGGGGGTAGGGAAGGAGGAATGACGGCGAAATATTATTCAAGAGAACGCCTTTTCACAAAGCGCTTCCGCCGCCAACGCTGCAAACGATTTTTCTCCACAAAGGAGGCAAGCCTTAAAAACACGGATACGACATCTAGAAGTAAAATGGGAAGAATTAAATGCCTTGGAATATATTTGCGAGTTGAACCTGTAACCATTTTTTTTGTCTTTCTTTTTTTATTACCTTATAGGTGTTAAAGATGGAAAAGACTCATCTTCAATTAAGCTGTAGTGGCACAAAGATGAAGCGGGGCGTCGTCCGATACGCTGCGGCTGTAATTAAATCATTAGCAGCGACACCTATTCAATAAGTCTTGGATTGTATGTAGTCGAGTTTCAACATCTGTTGCTTTCTCGTGCAGTGGAATGAGGGGTCTTCCAGAAATTAAAGGAAATTAAGGATTCCATTAAATGATTTTCGAGCCAAAATCGAAGACGATTTAAAACATGTATATTTATATAATGTAAAATTATCTATATCTGAATTATTTACGCTAATATATCTGCTATGGAATGGGACAATTTTCTTACGGTGGTGGTAGACTAGGCAGAATAAGTATTTTTGACAGTGGTGGTAGACTAACTAGGTAGACTACCTGACTAGAACCATTAGGCAGAGAAGGGTTATGTTATAAAATATAGTTACGATTAAAAAAATATTTTTTCCTACTTGTTAAACAAATATTTTTGAAAAAAAAATCACAAATTCTGGATAAAGTAAAATGATAGGATTATAGTAACATTCAATAAAGTATAATTGGTCATGTCTCATTATGTTTATTCAGCAATTCGAATATTTATAAGCACTAGACCTCAGCTTTAATAATATTGAGTACAAGTTTGGATACCGGGATGTCTTGATAATAGATTGAATGAAAACTAATACATATTAACGAAATTGATAAAATAAAAAAAATAATAACTAACTCAAATCGTTACCATATTAAAATATTTTGAAATATGAAACCAAATTAATCATCTTATTATAAGAGGGACTTTATAATATGCACTACGTAAGGAAGCAACAAACCTATATTCTCCACTGTTTCTTTATTTTGGATATCTGAGTCCTGTCTATCCATATCTGCGTTTGTCCACCTATTAATGCTAATCAGAAATTTAGAAAGAGAGTGGCAGCCCAGATGGCATCTTCGTCATTTGACCACGATTCAAAATTCTATCCTAAGCTATCCTTTGTGTAGCTTCAAAGCAGAACGTTAATCCAAATAAATGAAATTATGATTTGTCACGGAAACTTGCAGTTTCCTCTCTGCCGATCAAGTATTATTATTTGCAATACACCATCACGACTGAGACTCTAGGTTGTTGTCTCCTTAAAAAAAGTGCAGTATCCTATATTGTCTTTGATAATGCCATGTCTTTTTACCCGCATTTTTGATATTAGTTCTTCATTATTTGCAAGTAATAAAGACAATCTATAAAGAAAGAATAATTAAAATGGATTCTGTCCATGCGTATTATGTAACTTCTAATCACTTGCTAGTTTTCAAAGATATACCCCATCTGCAATCCAGCCTTCTATTATCCTCTCAAAAGATTTATCTTAAAATAAATACTACAATGAGTGAATTATTTTTTAATGAAATCGTTCAAACTAAAGACATAAAATCTCATTAAGTATTGTTGTATGGGTGTCTGTGTTTATGAAAATCTCCAAGACCTTTTAAAAATTTGCTTTAATACCTGCGCGATGGGCAGGTGTTCATTGCTATGTAATTAAGATCAAATTTTAAAAATGAAGATCGACAAATCTAAATTCAATCGTAATTATATTATGATGATTTTGACTGAAAGTTCGAATCTCCTTTAAATTACTTTGCTTTTTATTTAATCTTTAAGGAAAATCGTCAGTGTAGAGGTTTATTAAAATTCTACGATGGAGTTTCCCGGCACAATCTTTTACAACACTCTTACTCTTTCCTTGACTTCTTATAAAAGTAAAAGCGATGCAATTAATTTTTTTACATAAAAAAGGAATTTTTCTAGTTTTACTGAAAGATTTGCTGAAATTGTTTGATTTTTAAAAGATTGGTTCCGTAAACTCCATTGCTTAGTTTAGTTCAATTGCATTAATTTCCTGGTTTGAATTAATAGGAAGAATTTTGGGGGCGGATTTCATAATTTAGAACCGTTTATGATTTTAGACTCAATTGCTTGTCTTGCTGATAAATAAAGGGAACACATTGTGTATTTAGATATTAGATGCATGATTAGTTACGTTTATAAAGTCACGTTTATTAACATGTTAAAGATCACGTTAGTCATTGATAACTGACACTAAACTTCTGGCCGCATCAGTCATTAATGACTGATGTTAAATATTCCATACAAACCGCTACTGTCACCGGTGAATGACAGTATAAAATACGATATAACAAAAATTTTTATAAGAAAACTTTAATTTTTGTTACCGATATTTAATGAAATCCATAAAAATATTTTTATATTTTTATGGATTTCATTAAATATCGGTAAACATCGTGTGTAAGATGTATCTAAACATCGAGACATTAATGGAAATCGGAAAAGAAGACAATATCAACATGGCATTTAACGTATTAAATCAATAGGGAAGCAGATTAAAACGAAAACAGCAATCAAAATTTTGGAGAAAAAATCATTTAGAGTATTTTAAAATATATATATTTACAGGTATATAAAGTTTTGTAAAAGCGCTTAGTATAGTTTTGGATAAAAAAATATTTATTGAAAAATGCAGGAAGGTCATAATTCTTTATGTACTTTTGTAACTATGTACAAAGTTAGTATTGAATACAATATTGCAAAATTTTTACAATGGAACGCTCTTAAATGTTTTTCAGTCCATTAGATAGCACAGCTAATGCATAAATAGTGATTTTACATTCAATTTTTATCAACCTGGAGTCAATGAAAAAAAAAAGTTCAATGTGTTTGTTGGCTCCTTGAAATCAAATCGGCCATTACTATTGGCGCAGTTTAGCCGAGGTTGACTCTTGCCCCAATAAACATCATAAACCATAACCGTCCCGAACTATTCGATTTCAATATTCGGGGCAAGAAAGGAAAAAAATTACTTGTCGGTTTTAGTGGCGACCAAAAAAGAGCCAAGAAAAAATGTCACCAATTCGGCTATTTCAATTGTTAAACTGTATAGCTTGTGATTCACACGTTCAAAATTTTTCATAATTAATAATAATGCACTTTAGTGTATTTTTATAATTTAACGAAATGTTTTCTTGGCGTTTTTTGGTTGCCGTTAAAACCGAATTGCACAGGAAAAAGTGCTTGCAATGCCAGTTGCCATACACTCAAAGTGTTTAGTGTGACAGCCGACATGTTGGGAAATATTTGGTGAAAATTAAAATACCGCCAGATTTCACAATACAATTGTTCACATTGAAATTTTCTAGACAGAAGTGATCTTATTAAAATCTTTATAAACAACAACAATATATCGAAACAAACATATGCCATACTATAATCTTTTTGCAATATGGTTTTGTTTTCAAGAAAAGACGTTAAATCAACTAATGCTAGTTAAATCTCTAAAAACGTTCAGCAATTTATACGCACACTGACGCAAAAATAGTGACTATCCATTATATCCCTTTCACAGTTACAAACCAAAAAGTGCATTTAATGCTAGCCCCTTTAAAAAAAAAGAATCCAAGCAACCCCAATCCGTCTTCTCAAGCAGTCAGATTATAAAAGACAGGAGCGGAGAAAATATTCCCTTCAGTCGAAGCGGAACTTTATAGGCGAATGCGAAGAAGCCGAACAATTGCTCTCGTCAGGGTCCACAAAAGAAAACTCCAAAAAGAATCCGAAGAGAGAAATGAAAGTGCAAGATGTTCGGTAATTAAAAGGCAGGAGGACTCCGAAGTCGTTAATTACAGGGGTTGCCTATCTTTCGTTCCCTTTGAAATCGTTTGATAGTTCCAACCCGCACAATCGCGCCTCGTAATTATCGCTGTTTGTGTTTTAGAAGGAATATGACGGATCGGATTTCAGGCTGATGCAATCTAACAAACGAAGTCATATTTGGTGAGGCTTCATTGAATTATCGGATGGTTCTTTTTCTTTATTTTTAAGAGTGAATAGATCAAAATTAGTAATAAGCAAATGTTCGCATTCGTTCAGGGTCGATGACTTTACTGAGGGAAGAATTGTGGAATTTTTGATGCTAGAAGGATTATAAAGTAAACATTAATTATAAGGCTGCAAAATTTGCAAAAGTTTTTAAGGCGATATGTTTAAATATCTAGTCTATATAAAAAATAATTGGCTAAGCGGTGTCAGGGCAATAACCCAGGCCGGCGTCCTGGCATTGGGGTAGCGCGTCTTCCTCGTGATCTGGGCGTCCTGGGTTCGAGTCCCGGTTTGGGCATGGTTGTTCTTTCGTTGTTCTATCTGTGAGTTGTGTGAATGTGCCCTCCTGTAAAAAGGGGTTGTGCAAGCGAATGAGTGAAGCGTGAGTAGCTAAGTCGTTCTCTTGGCACTAGTTGGCGCTACTATAAAAACAAGAGACACTCCCCCTCAGGCTTAAATCGGCTGTCTCTGACAGCGGAGCTTGTCCGTGGCAAGTGCCATAATTACAAAAAAAAAAAAGGCAATAACCCAGTCTTGACTATTGGTCCTATTTCATAAGTTTTTTTTCGTGTGAAAGTTTATGACCCCTATATATTTCATCAATGTCTGCTCGCCTCTTCCTCCATCACCCTTTACTTAAAAGAGATAAAAAAAAACACTACTTCAAAGTTTTTCCCCTATAAGAAAAGACCTCCCCACTAAAGCAAACAGTACGACAGCCTCAATCACTGATTCAGTTTCGCCGATTTTAGTTTCGTATGAAAATAATGATTCTGCCATATATGCCATCTCTTACGGACCGTTCATCGTTTTGAATGAACTTTTGAAACCCCTATTTCGAATATCCTTTATATTTTTAGGTAGATTCCTATAGGAAGACTACCTATTGCAATGATTTCCATGATAAGACTTCGTTAAAATTTCTAAGTTCTTTAACGATCATGGTCCCTAGAGCCCAAAATCACCCTTCTTTCAAAAGTTTATATAAAATATATAACAGAATAACTAAAGTAATTTTGTTTGGATTTTAACTGATTTGAAATATGCTGTTAAAAATGTAAAAATCTATGATGAGTTCGTAAATTAACCATCTAGCTCAAAAGGGGTGGAAATGGTGGGGGTTTAACTTTTCGTTTAACTATAACTTTCTTAATATTGAAGATAGAAAAATAAACCCAATTAGTGCCTCATTAAGACAAAGAACTTCTGCATTTAAAGTTTTATGATAACCGCACTATCTTTAAAGTTAGGGACTGAAAATTGATTTTCAAACCCCCTAATTTTGACTGTTTCTAACATCAATAGTTCAGGTTGTTAGATAGTAACTTAGGTGTAAAGAAATCGACCTTAACCTTCCAGCTTGCCGAGAGGAATTTTTTAAAAATTATATATGACTGCATAACACTAATAAGTGAAATAATCAGTAAAATATCCTTTATTAAAAATGTTTGATGAATATTAGCCATATATGGCAATTTTTGACAAATGTTATTAAATTTGTTGATAATCAAATAAATCAATCACTGTAACCTCCAATGACTGCTAGCGCCACCTAGAGCAATGAATGTTTCACAAAATTTTTTGAAACAGGACGAAACCGGGAGAAAAAAAACACACCATAGAAACAAACTGGTGTCATTGAATACATAACTTCATAAACTTTGAAGTTTAAACATCGCTATCTTCGGAAAAAAGTTTCAGAAGCTGCCTTTGGAAGATAGTGAGATATTAATAGAATAATGGCAGACATCAATAATAAAAATAATTTTGCATACTTCAGATAAATTTACAGGTTATCTGAATACACAGTTTTTTTTTTTTTGAAGGAATACTAAAACTATCTAGAGAAGAGTTTTTTTTTTGATCCTCGCTCAGGAGACGCATCAGAGTCAAAGTAACAGGTAGAAATTTAAATCTAATTGATTTTTCTTGTAGCTCGGCCACCACTTCGGTGGAATCCAATTTTGTATTTCCGATTTACCAATCTCAAAATCAGTACGCTATTACTAGAACATCGAAGTCTTCAGTTTTTTTTTTTTTTATTGGTGTCAACCGACACTAATAAATTTTTATCTTCATGACATTAGAAACATGTCCTCTGACTATATTAAACTCCACAATTTGGCATGCTTATAATTTATACGATAGCAAAGTTAAAGCAAGTATACAGTTTGAACAGCATTCCATTGTCAAAATATTGTACAACATTTGATACATATATATAGTTTGAACGACAAAACTATCTATCACATTTAGTTTAATCAGCTCACAGAGTATTTTATTTAACTCGTACATATACATACGGTTAGAAAAAGCCATAGACAATAAATATCCTGACGAACTTGATTCAAAAGTTAATAAAGATTTTCAGTTCTAGCGATAAAAACTATACTGCAAATTTCATCTATGAAGCTAATTGCCTTTCTGAATTATAGTATTCACATGCGGGCAGACAAACAATCTCATTTTTGTTCATTTCGTCCAAAATTTGATATTTGCCTGCAGTTTTAGTATAAAAATCATATTCATCTAAAAATCGCCTATCAAATTTTAATCGTCTAGCTTGTTCAATTTTTGAGTTGAGATATTGAAAGGAAGAAAATAAATAAATAGACATAATTCTAGGAATTGCTTTTGAGGGAGAAGGATCAGATTATGGAACTTTCCCATCAAATATTTCGACGTTACAATTACTTTATATACCAAAAACTAAAACCCAGAAGAAACCAGAATTTTTTCAACATTATATCCTAATAAATAATTCTCGTTCCAACTATTACTTGATTACCATCAGCAAAGTGTACTCACATTAAAACTATGGCTCCTACCATGATGCGATGATACCAATCATGCGATCGAATTCATTTCTTATGGACCTGGCTCGTGTAATTCCCTGGTGGCTGGCAATTAATGAATTATTCGCTTTCGTGCACAGTGACCAACTCGTTTCACAGCTGATCGATGCGCCGGTACTCTCTGTAAGTAAATCGCCTCCCCTTTCCCACGTCGTTAAGGGACACATCCCTCAGCGTCATACAATTTTTATGGGCCTTCCGTTTATCGATGCCCGTCTCCTACTACATTTCTAAATGATATGGAAAACACTGACCCTGGAAAACATTGCAAAAAGGTGATATTAATGTGTTTTTTCTCTCCGAATATGGGGCATAAGTCGAAACCTTTTTGAAGAAATTTGTGAAGTCTTTTGGATTATGATAGGCCAAAATATTTTAGTAAACACCAATTTTATTCGTGATTAATTAATTTTATTCGCTTCATTCAAGGTTCCAAATATTTTTCATGCTACTTAAGATCTTTTATACATCGAAGGTCACCAAATTTCAAGGTGTTATGAAATGTGTAGCAGATATTATCAACTTTATTCATGGCAATTATTTTAAAAATTTTGACTGCATTCTAAATACTTATTATGGTGCTTAAAATCTTGCATACATCACTGTGCACCAATTTTCAATGTTTTAGGAAATTTGTAGCCAACAACAAAATATTTACGAATGGTATCTGTATCTCAAACACTTATTTTGTTACTTAAAACCTTATAGACATCACTGGTAGGTAAATTTCAACGTTTCGTTTCCGCTTCAGAAAAGAAGTAAGTCTAGACCAAACAATATTGACATAGTGAATACTAAAAGGACAATAAAAATCTTTGATTGGCTCAAGTTAATCAGATATGTATGTTTCTAGTTTTATAAGATAAAACTACAAACATGTATATCATATAATTCAGCATAAGAACTGTCGAGACACTTTTCTAATTACAAAATAACGCAATGTATTCTGGGTATTAGTTGTACATACAAAGATTCTTCATTATCTTTATTTAACGTATTTACAGATGTTTCAAACGTGGCATTGCAGCTGTAGTCAAATAATATTGATGGTCTGTATCTCCCTTGGTAATGATTTTAGAGATCAAAGATGCGCAGTCATTCATCTTTCAAAAGAAATGTAATTGCGTGAAAGAAATTTCAGTGACATAATATAAAAGAAATATATTTGTAATGATGAAATTTCAGTGAGCTTTTTTTTCTTTTCAACTACTGACGAAGAAATGTTGCTCAATGGTTAGAACATACAGGATTCTGCTAATGGGCGTACAAATTCAGAGTTTGTTAGAGGGTTGTTAAAAGAAACAAAACTGTAATGGAACATGGTGTCTAAATCACGTTGAGAAGGTGAAAAACGATTAAAAACGCATTCAGGTTCTGTGTCCAGAAGACATTGTCAACTTATATAATGCACGTATGTGGGTGAGATAATCCCCATGCCAGTACACAGTGCAAATCTCAGCAGATGTTTAACCCTTTCACTACTGAGCCTGCCCAACCGGCTGTGCAAATTCTATCATGGTGGAACCCTCTCTAATCCAAACGAAGAGTTGTTGTGTTGTTGTTTCAAATGGCACTTGCCATGGGCAAGCCCCGCTGTCGGAGACAGTCGATTTAAGTCCCAGGGAGCGCCTCTTGTTTTCAATAGTAGCGCCATCTAGGGCCAAGAGAACGACTTAGCTACATGCACACACGTCACAACCCTTTTTACGGGGCGGACTTCATTCACGCATTTCATCCACAGATCGTAATTTAGACCTGAATCAGAGAATGACCACCCCTG
Organism: Argiope aurantia; assembly: GCA_026543865.1. Lineage (NCBI taxonomy): Eukaryota > Metazoa > Arthropoda > Arachnida > Araneae > Araneidae > Argiope > Argiope aurantia. The sequence continues at coordinate 79,446 of JAPMOR010114528.1, forward strand.
ATCCAGTACCACCAGTGGTATTACTCTCGACATGGAGGACTTTGTGACCACGACAGATTTAACTCGCGTCAGCCACCAAGCACGCGGGGAATCTTCGGCCGGCGGGTTCGAATTCGCAACCAAAGGGACGCGAATCCGACGCTCTACCAACCAGGCTATCCCGGCCTAACGAAGAGTACAAGGTATAATGCAAGGACATCCTCGGGGATAACTCGTTTTATATCCTGAACAGAAACAGAAACCGGTTTACCAGCATAGAATTTGCACGACCTGTTCAGCCAGATCAGTAGTGAAAGGGTTAAAACAAACATATGGGTAGGAATCATCGGTGATTATCTCTTGGGGTTGCACTTGCTTAAGAGGAAAATATTATTTACTTCTCCGAATAGTAGTCACGCATCTAGTCTTTTCTCGATATACGGTTGAGCAAATAGGTCCGTTATGTTTTCCTTTATAAATAGCATCTGACATATGCTATATAAAAGATAACGCAAATCCATCGCCTCTAGATCTATGCATTATTATCATCTTTCAGTTTGTTATATAAAACTGATTCGGTTTTACATGAAGCAATTCAGGTTAGTTATAATGGAAAAATTACATTTAAAACTATCGAATATTTAAAAATTTTCGATCATGCCTTTCAAGAAAATTGCTGTATTTCAAAATGTGAATAATACAGTTTGTTTCTTCCCTGGAACTAATACCAATTGAAAGCCGATTTTTATGTTGCCTTCTGACCAGCGGGAGTAGTCTCTGTAACACCTTCTCACATATTCTCTAATAAACTTGTCGTGCCAGAGAATGCCTTATTGGTGTACAATAGTTACAAAATATTAACTTTCGGCATGAATTTGCATTTTTATTGAATCTATCATGCCATCCTTGGCGAGTTATTTGGCGATTAACCCTTGGTTTTCGATTAATAGTATCCGACAATCGAATTTGTGTCTTACATACGCGTTTCTTAACCGTCCGAAAACAAAGATTTGACACAAAGTTGCACTTGTAGTCATAAATTATCATACAAAATTTAATATATTTCTGTCACTGCGTTTTGAACTTTCGCGTACAGGACGACAGACAATCAAGCAGTTGTTGCATTTGGCTTAAAATTTGGCAGGTGTCTACACCATAGATGCTAAATCTATATACCGAATCTTATCTATCTAGCTCTTTTCATTCTGTAATTATCATGTTAAATTATATTCGTACAGCTGGACTTTCTCTGAACGAGTTTCACTCAAAATTTGATAGAAATCATCAAATTCGGTGTAAGGACCGTATACAAAATTTCAACCGTCTGGCTCGAAGTGTTTTTAAATAATCTTTGCCACAGACAGACAGATGGACATGTTGCAAAAATGTGTTTTTCGAACTCAGACAGATCTTTAAAACGTGATGATCCACCAAAATCTCGAGTTTGAATTTTTTGACGATTGCTATATTTTCTCGATACAACATCTACGAAAAAGTAAAAAAAAAAAAAAAAAAAACCATTAATAAGTTAGTTAAAAAAAACCTGAATAATGGAACGAGTTTTGTGAAAATAATATAAAAATCTAATAATTAAAGCATCAAATAATCTTCATGGTATGAGTCTAAAAAATTATAGGAGATTCAAATCTCTATTTCAAAACATAATAGAACAAAATTAATGCGTCTATATTTTTAAAAATTTACTCTTCATTACTGCAATGATAACAGGGACACCAATAATATGCTTGATATTGTTGCAAAGAAATAAAAATAATACCACAAAAAAGCCACATTTTTCAATTGCGAAATAGTGCAAAAAATTTTATATGTGAAATAATACACTCGGGAATTATTCAAAAAAAAATGTAACAATTTCATTTAAAAATCTAATCAAAATTTTGAAAGACTCTCTCTAATTGGGATATTTTACCTGAAAAATAACTTCTTATGTACAGCCGACCACCCCGCCACCAATGAACGAAGCAGTACCGACAGGATTTGTTGTGGCCGACTGTCATATTTATCATAACCCATCCAGAACACTAATCAATTCCCCAAATTGGCATCTTCTTTGAGACGGAAAGCCCCCAACCATGAAGTGGTCAATCTCTGATTTTCCTCTTCATCTTTCCGTACACCTGTCATCATGCTAAACGAGGAGCAAACCACCATTTTGAGAAAATCTCCTCAAGATTTTCAATATTCCTCCAAATTCTCGTTTCACAACTAAATAAATCCAATCACTTTAAAACTTTCAAATAGCTGGTAAAAAATTGACAATTTTTAACATCATGTCTTTCAGTGTTTTAAGATTATCTCGGATCATCAGTGCTGTATTTAAATCATCATTTTGAAGTTCCAGATTTTTTTCTTAATTCTGTTATATTAGTATGCATTTCATTAAATAATGATAAACAGTTCCAATTTCTCCACAGATGCATTTATTTTCCCGCATTCTTTCAAACCTGAAAAGTAAATAGCAGCAAAATATATTTTTAACCCCCCCCCCCCCAAACCTAATCTGTGAGGGATTTGCATTATTTTCAGCCATGCAGGTTACAAGAAGCAATTTAAGCCAACTTATATACATTATCATATAGCCTCATAAAAGAGAAGGGGCATTTCAAAATAAACCCTGCTAGCTACTCTGAATAGGGTGACTATAAATTTATCGAAGGATTTATCAAACTCAACGAAGGATTCATAGAATAGATTTTTCGTTGCAAGATTTTGATTTTGAGTACCACCTTAAACTGTTTCCAACAACTTGTTGCCACTCGAACAGAAACACCGGGGTTCTCCAACCTATCCTTATAAAACTTCTTCAAAAACCCACTCCTTCCATGTTTATCAACAACAACCACTTCCGCCATCATTATTTCCTATTCGTTACCCTATTAAGAAACTTTAATAATAGAACTCTCATGAATGTGGCCTCGGGGCTTGCATGGGAACGATTCCTCTCTTCGCAATTTGAGGACCTCCATTAATTAAAACTCGTAACGCAAGGATATTTTTAATAATAAACATCGCTTTATGGGCATTGCACGCCCTCGCAGGGACGTGAACTTGTTTTCTGCCGGTAATCGTGCGCATTTAGCGAATGCACGCTAATGCACCTCGCGATGCGAACTCTATCTATTAGGAGAGATAGCGGCGGTGGGGATCATTTATTACGGGGTGGGGGCAAGTGTTGAATTATGGATGACGACTGATGATCAGGGTCGGGATTGGTGGTCACACCCCTGTTTTTAGCCGATGGCTACCTGATGGGATGATCTGTTTTCGGGAGGAATGGGGACACTTTCGTTGTGCCGTTGAACCTTGGCTTGGGTGTGAAGCAAGGGTTGGGTTCTTAAGCATTAACTGGAATTAAAGTTTTCGAACACATGAATGAAATTCTACGTGCCGGAATTCCTTAAATTGCATTCAATACTTATTCGTTTTGGAATGGATAAATCAGAATTTAAATTAAAATCTATATTTTATTACCAAATTTGACTAATAAATGAAATACGGAAATTTTGTTTTGGTAATATATAGGATATCAATTCTAATACCTACATACTTAGAGATAGGCTTATACATTCATTGACATGTAAAATTATGCTCTGTTGATTCAATAGATGTATGTTGAATACAGTTTATTCAAAGATGTATTATGCACTATCTTGATATACTATATCAATAGATATATTATATAGTCCTAGTCCTATTAGTGATATCCAGAAAAATATTCATGATACATTAATAATTTAATCAAAAATTCCATTCTTCTACGATCCACTTACAATATCACTATTTAAAATTATTTTACATTATTTTAAAGCAGTAGCGGATTTAGATATTCTGCGGTCCAAGGCAATACACATTATAAAGCCTTTTTAAAAAACTGGGAAATTTAATTTCACATTTCAACGGATTTTCAGTATGTTAATATTTTATTTTCCATTAATTTTTTTTTAATTTTTTGCAAATGTATTATTTATTTTCTATTGTGACTTTGCTTTTATTTAGTTAATCGCACACAACATTATTAAGGCACATCTTCAGTGTTTATAAATATCCTAATGACAAAGTGAATATAATGAGACCAGACCTAAACCTAAATTATGATTGATAAAATGTTCATATTATTTTATTATTTTATAGAATTTGCACCGTTTACAAACTTATTTATTTTTTATTTATTTATAATTTTTAAGAAAATAAAATTCTTTAATTGACTTGTTGCGCCTTGTCGCAACCTAGCAGGACTACGCAACTGCCTAGCCAGAAATCCACTAACGTTTTAATGGCTGTTTTGAAAAAGATACGACATTCAACTCACGGTGTTTCCTCGAAGTGAACATTGATTAGTCCAAAATAGTGATATTCTCAGTAGCATAACTCGGTCAATTTCCCAAAAGAATTTTTTTTGTTTAAAATGTTAGCGTGTCTAAAATATTTTATTAAATATGATCAGAAACCGTATGGAAGGCAGTTCATTTATTGACTCAAGGACCGAAAAATATAATGTTTTATACCATTTAGTGTAATATTCCAACAGGAAATAAATATAAAACTCTAACGGTTCAGAATTAACTATTAGGAGAGGACATCCTGTCTGTAACTATAGTACATTCTCACAATTAGAGTGGGCATCCGGCATATAACTATAGTGCATTTTTGCGATTACAGTGGACAACCTACATATAACTATAGTGTATTTTTACGACTAGAATTAACATCCTGTATATAACTATAGCACATTCACACAATTAGAGTGGGCATCCTACTTACAACTATAGAACATTCTCAAGAGTCAATATAGTGTCCTTTGGATCAAGTTAATAGAATTGCGCGGGAAAAACTATAAAATTTACCTTCAAATTAACAGTGTATTGACATATCCGCAAAGGGGAAGATTCGGAAAAAGTCAATGAAATAATTTTATTTGTAGTTTATTGAACAAGTAAGTTCTTTACAAGCAACGTATTAAACAAAGAGCAGCAACAGTTGGTATAAAATAGAATCCATCATAAAAAGCAATATGAATGCTGTTACACGTAAAACTTTAGAAATTAAGACACCAGATTGTCCTTAATTGTTGAAGCGATAAGTTACGTAGAATATGACAATAGTTGAAGATGTGGTTGAAAAAAAGGTTCCGTGTCTCTTTCTCAATTCAGAAACTCAACTATATAAAAAAAGTCCACGCCTTTTTTGAGCTATTTTGAGGCGCTTAATGTAACGGAAAATGAAGTTTTTTCATCTGACATCTTTAATTTGATCTTTTTCTGAATAAAAAACGATAAGCCATAACCATAACTCTTATCACTGTTTTATTCTAAGTAATCTATCACTCAGACACCTTTTAAACTTCTGAATATGTTCTTGTAACATTTTCTAATATTCAGAAAGTCTTAATTTCAGTTAAATAAATAAATAAACACTTCATTTCGGGAACATTGCCTTCCCTTATAAAGTTAATAATGAAATGCATTTAATAATCATGATAAATGAATAAAGTAAAAAATTTATTTGTTCCAAGGGTTACATGAAGTACAAACAGAGAGATCAATGATTTTAAAGACAAACAGTCACAAAGAATGGCACATTATTAAATGTAGTAATTACGAAATTAATACAAATATATTTAAAGTGCAGATAAGAGTTATTTATCTAGTAGAAATAATACAAGGTGGTAGCCGAGTAGAAACAAACTAACAAACATAAAGTTTTCTTTACAGTTTACTCATTTTTACAGATTTTCGCACCCATAAACCAAAGCAAGATACTTAACTGAAGGATATGTCATTTTTCGAAAACAATAAAAGAAACAAAATTATGAATCCTTTGGAAATTATTACAACTAAATAAATAAAAACTGACTTAAAGAACATTTTAATATAATAAAAACACAAAAAAAAATTTAAAATAAATAATTAATTAAGAAAAGAAAAGGATTTAAAAGTAGTGATGCAATAATCAAATTTATTAAATTTATTAATTTACATGGCTATTTAAGTTATTGTAATATACTGATATGACAATTTTTTTTAAAAAAGGGGCATATAAATCTTCATAAATATCATTTTAATGATTAATAATCATGATTTTTATGATTACAAATGATTTTACGGTTAACCATTACAAATTATTACGATTTTAGCAATGGACAAATTTTTTGACAAACAAACAAAAAGATATCTACTTGATAGTGCTTGATTATTTTCGAAAGATGAAAAATAACCCTTTCTTGAAAAAAAAATAACTATTTGAGAATGTATAACTATTTTATTTAATATGACGATTCTTTTTTTAAAAAGTGGTTTCAATCGATAGAAAAAAGAAAAACAAATTTGTTATTTTAGTGACCATTCTTGCGATGGGAAAGGTTGATATTAAAGAAAAGAAAATTTAGTCGATGATTTTAATGAGAAGTTATTTTTTTAAATGTAATTGTTTGTTGAAAATAAATAACATTTTTTAAAAAATACAGCGGCTTAAATAATATAGGATCATGAGATAAATGTCCTTTTTGTCAAACGATTTTTTTAAAAAAAATGTTTTTATTTATTTTATAATTATATATTTTTTAAATTTTCAGATTAAAGTTTTTAGATAAAAAAATTAATAATCCATTTAATAATTCATATAATGTTGCTTCTTTTGTAGATTGTTCTGTATACGTAAAAGAATCTCTTCGGTAGGTTTACACTTGAGTTTACGAACAAATAAAAACTAGCTGATATAATTAAATAAAATAAATTACGCATATTACTGGTCTTTTATATTTTTTTCATTCTATTATTTCTTTATTTTCGCAGATGAAATAAAAGAAATAAAGTCAAATAATAACCGCAAAGAAAATGCTATAACCAAGCATCTGTTGAAAAAAAAGTATTTCGGAACAAAAAATGAAGAAAAGAATTAGTGTAAATCGAAACAAAATTAATGTAACTAATTTTTCTCTTTCTTTTTATCCCCTTTCCTTAGAGATAAAATATTTCATTTGTTTTCCCAAACACATTATTATTTATAATTGTTATAAAGCCTTTTCTCTCCAGCCTCTTACTGGATTGCTAATATATTACTCGACAACATTTCAACAATAATTTTTTTATTATTATTTTTTTACGTAACGTAGTTACGATGATAGAAAACATTGTATTCCTGATATTGTTTCTTTGCAACATTTGCAACATCTAACATAATTTAATAAAATAAAAATAAAACTCGGAATGAAAAAAAAAAGCAACTACAAAAAATACTCACGGTAAAAAAAAAATGAAATCGCCATTATTTTGTATCAATTAATAACTGATGGAATATTTTCATGATTTTTATAAGTTTATAGATTTTTTCATTAATGAAAAAAAATCAGCCTATTAAGTCCAAATCAAGAGGAAACAAAATCCAACACAATAATAATAATTATTATTATAATAACAATTATGAGCTATTACAAAAATGCAAAACTGCGTCGCATATTAGAATAATTTATGTATGAGAAAAAGTGTTTACAGCTTGAAAAAAAATCTAGATGGAAATATAAAGAAAAAAAAAGCAAAGGAGAAAAATAGGATGAACATTTCAATTTAAATAGAATCAGACAAACAGGTGATATTTAATTTCGTTAGTTTAAGCTGATGCTCCTTCCGCAGTTTCTTCTTCAGAGTTGTCCGTCTCGTAATCCCTGCTGACATCTATGCTACTATAAACTTCTTCTAACATCTGTAAGACGCATTCCTGGATAAAATTGACATCTTCAGGGGGACAGTAATCATCCCGGCTGGACCTGCAAGGGTAAGTAATTGGAATAAAATTCAGTGATAAGAAACAAATTACTTATCAAATAATCATTACTGCTAATAAAGATGAAAGTGTGTGTGTAGGTATTCAGCGTGCCAAATCGTTCGACATAAAGTAATCAAATTTGGCATGTATATACCTTGGAATGTAGAAATGTGTACTTCCAATGCGCATTCCTTTTAATTCGAATTTAAATTAATTAAAAAACCATTTGGGTCTTTTCCGCTACAGTTTTTGACAGAGAGTACAAAAATAATTTTTGCACCGTTTCAAAATTAAAAAAAAATTATTGATATCGATTTTACAGTTGTGCACACCCTTCTTGAATTTTGGCAATAACAAAAAGTTTTAATATTTTTATATTTTATTTATAACATGACATTATTACATAATTGATTTATGTTCTGAATGTATGAATTATATATTTATACTATATAATTCATATTTTCTATTCATAATTATCTATTAATTTTAATTGAAATTTTAGTTTTATATGAGAAAAAAACATCTGACAGTGAAGTTAATTACGACGGTGAGTTATGAAATACATTAAAAACTAACAGGTAGAAAATAACTATTAATAGAAATAGAAAATTTAAAAAAAAATTCTCGAATACTTTTGAAGAAAATAATTGATCTGGAAAAATTCTAGAAATATTAAAAAAATCATAGATGTATGATGCGCTTAAAATACTTCGATAACTTGCTATTCTACGCAAATAATAAAGCAGAATGTGTATGTATCTGTGTGTGTTGGCACTGTACAGGGCCGACCATTTGATCTAGAATTAATAGATTTGGCACAAATATGCTTTGGATTATGAGAATGTGCATACTAAAGAGATTTTGGGGAATTTTAAATAATTAGAAATTAAGAAAATTTTGGCATTTTTCTGCTGTCACTTCTGAAAATATTACAGTTCAGAGAGGATTTTTATATCACTTTAAAATTCAAAAAGTTAGCTTTTCATTTATTCCAATTTATAATCGTATATTTTTTTCGAATTTTAATTAAATTTTCAAAATATTTTAAACGTATCTTACAACAATATATTTCATTATTCCTAATAATATTTCACCCTGGCTTTTTCCATTGCTTGATCATCCAGACATGAAAATGCGGTTTATTTTTCCCTTTTGAATAGGTATCAGTATAAGACATTTTTAATAAAATTTTTGAAATTTTGTTACACTTGAAATTAAGCTTTGCTTCAGAATTACGGAATTGTGAATTTTTTTTAAAATGAGCCCATTTTTAAATATTATTGCTCTTTCCTCTGATATAGCTGATTGTATAAAGATATAGACAAAAAATTAGGGAAATATATAGTATAATGAGTAGAACGTTGTAATGCTTTAAAAATAATGATATATCTATAAAAATTGGAAGTTTAAAGATATTTTACCGAGGAAGTCATCAAGATCAAGTTACAAAAACCTTTAATTAAAACTTTTAAAAATTATCAATTCCAGAAAATCAGCTGGTCTCCAAAGACGGCTAGTAAATAATATAATTAAGTCACAATAAAAATAATAAAGAATAAATTTTTAAGTATATATTACAAAGTAAAATATATTGTAAATATGATTGTAATTCGAATTTTTTAAGGAGTATTTCCATTAGAGTGACACTTTTTTTTATTATTTTTGTTTAACAAGAAATAATTGACTACTTTAACCATACATTCATAAAGGCGTATTTTTCAAAAACAATTTTTATTATTAAAATTTATTTTTAATTAATAATTATAAACATTGTGATATTTATTTCTTTAATTTACATTAAAAGTTGAACTGACAAATTTTTAAAAGTGACAAAATACCTTAAAAAAATTTACCTAGCACTTATAAAAACATCACATTGCTATTAAATTTTTTTTTTCTTCTACTTCAATTAAGTTATCAACTGAGATACATTAACCGGAATTTGATCTTATAAAGTCAATTTACATCTACTTTTAAAGGGGGGGGGGAAGAAAAAAAAGAAAAGAAAGAAAGGAAGGAAGAAGAAAAATGGAAAAAGAGTTTCTATATGATTATCGAAGTGAATCAGTTGACTTTTTATTGGAGTCTAGAAATATTTTCAGACTCTGAAAGTTTTTCAAATGAAATGAATCAAGTAAAAGAAAAATCTTTTGAAAAGAAATTAATAACTGCTATTTGTAGAAGGCTCCAAAATGGCGATGCATTTTAACTAAAAATATAATAAACGCATTGTCAAAATTCTATGAAAATGGAGACAACGAAAATAAAAACAAATATAGGAATAAACATTAATTTAGAAAATTTTTAACGCGTTGTTAGAAATGTTTTCATTTTATTCCTCCCTTTAAAAAAAAGAAATAAACATTCGATTACAGTCTTCAATAACAGAGAACTGACGAACTAACAATGCTTGATGTCTTTATACAATTTCGGACAGACAATTTTATCCTCAAAAATTACTAAAACACCTCTTACTTTCGTTTTGTTGTTATTAAATCTATTTTCACTATCTATTTTTCACGATTTCAATTCAATTAAGCTAAAAATAAAACCGGAAGTTTTGGGATGCCACAGGATAAAGCGAAACTTCAATTCTGCCATTATGATTAAAAATAGATCAATGCATGACAACAAGAATGATTAACAATAGCTCAGGTACGACAAACCTGATTTTGATTGAATGGTTGAGGCTGAAAATTCATGGAAATTTGCAGTATTATGCGATTTTCTATGTTCAGAAGAAAAGAGGTAATTGAGGGTTAAAGTATTAGTTTTATTATCATTAAAATTAGAAGTTTTATTATTCAATTTCTGCATTGAATAGAAATGCAGAAGTGCGCCGTCTAGAATAAAAGTAAAAGTGTATTTTAAATAAATAGATTAGAACATTTCTTTTTTTTTATTTTGTTTGAAATAAGGAATACTAGCAACTGTATTCGTAATTTCACTCACGTTTGTCAGTTCCATATAAAAGAAAAATTAAAATATTATATATATCTTAACGGGTATAAGTTTTTGAGTTCTTATTTTCGATTTTTTAAAACGTTTTAGGAACTTCACCTATAGTTAATGATAATTAATTATTAACCTGAAATTTTCAGATGTGCGACGTTTTCAGTTTCATCCTTTGGAAGTTTGGTATTTCCACTCTAGAACTGGCAACATAAAACTGACCATGGGAAAAGAGTGGAGTTTCTAGGTAGATAACGGTGACTTTGGACTGTCCTTTTTCTTTATTAGTCATTTCTAGCAACCAGTTAGCTCACCGAGAATATTGATTATATTTGATGTCAGGATAATCATATAATTTCGTATTCGCGATTCCTTCAAATTAAGTTTCCAATGAAAATCACTCGTATAACATCATAGTGCTATTAAAAATGTAAATGTCCGGTTCATCTATCTTCTAAATTTAGCGGCATTGCCATTTCATATTTTTTTTATTCGCCTTGTAAACAACACAGATATAAAACTGAATTCTTCCTTAGCTTTCAATAATAGCAGAAACTCACTTGATGAAATATTTAATGAAACAATGAAAATGATTTGAATTTCAGTATGATCCGTTGCTGAAAATTAAAAAAAAAAGGAATTAAACTTAGAAAAATTTTGCATGACTATAAAATTGATATAATTAAAAAAAATTCGTTAAATTTTGAAACGGTAAAAAATTTATTTTCTGCAATAATATTTTTAAAAGTCTTAACGAAAAAAATTCAGCTTAGTTTTTAAATAATTAAAATTTAAAAAAGAAAATCGTTCCCAGGTGCACAAAATTGTGTCAAATTCGATAGCTGTAATTTAAATCGTCTGTCCCGTAAAGCAACACACACACGCACACGCACGCACAAAGTAGGTTTGAATTTATACCCGATATTGTTATATCAGGTAGAAGTTGACCTAGATACTGGATTATGCCTGATTCTATTTTGTGCCTGACACAGCCGGTAACTTATTCTCTTCCCATCGGCACGAAACCGAATACTTGTGGTTAACGTTTGGACGAGGAGAGAAAATGAAAGGCTAGTTGACGATATAGGAGAAAACGGAGATGAACCGTTACATGGAGTAAAAGGCAATAATGGCTAGGGATGAAATAATAGTTTAAAAAATATTACGCATGCTCATAGGTTTGGTTTGGTTTGGTTATATTAACGTCCCGTTTGAAGCAACACTAGGGCTATTTTGGGACGGACCTAGTAATTTTGAACTGCGGTCAGATGACGAGGACGAACACCTGAGCTGGCAACCCCCCTCTCCACACCACACCAGCGGGAGGACGTTTGGTCATGACGGATTTAACGTTCAACAGACTGCCTTATACGACGGTTCTTCGGTGGAATCGGGTCACGAACCTGAAACCCTCCGGTTCCGAAGCCGAGACCTTACCACCAGGCCACCGCGGCCTACGCATGCTCATAGAGTCACCGAGGTAAGACGGGGAGTTAGACTATATTTATTAGTATTAGTCGAATCCAAAAATTGATGCTGAGTACTTGATACTCTTAGTCTGTATCAGTTCTATGTGCCTTATAGTTTTGTATACCTGTTACAAAGTAACAGGTTGATGATACAATATCAACCAATCCTAGTTGAAAGTCGAATGTCATATATCATTTGAAGTAAGAGAACTGTAAAAAATGTAAGCGCTCATTCTTTTATTATTACCTGCAAACGTAGTTACATGAATTACTTGAACATAGGCTTCTGAAATGAATAATTTTTTTAAATGACTAAGAAGGCATTTCGTATTAAAGCTTTTGAAGTTGGTACAGTTATACAAAAAACCAGATGGAATCAAAATTAAATTAGACGATATAAGAGAAATGGTCTTAATTCCAGATACTGTGAAGTAACAAAGAAATCAAAAGTTTTGTTGCTAGAAAATGCAAAGCTAGAAACAGTTATCCTTTGAGACGTTTAAAAAAAAGGAAAACTTTAAATCGAGTTTGATTAAATACATAACACTGGAATAAAAGATTATAAAGAGAAATAAAATATTATTAAATGAGTTTGTTGCTCCCTTACTTATGCCTTGTCCTTGTTTTTTGAGAACCAATAAAAAGTGCTTAATATATATTAAATAAAAATTTTAAAACATATTACATATCTCTGTTTATTTACAGTCTTCAAGTAAAATAAATAGCACTCATATAAATAAAAAAACAATATTCCATAGAATTTTACATATTACAAAGGAAATTAAATAAATAAATAACAAAATGACTTCCATAATAAACAAAATATTGAATGTTTTCCACTCCAAATTCACTCAAAAAAAGTCATTAAAAAGATACGTGCTATGCTATCTGGGATGTATTAACAATTTAAAAGTTATTTAAAATAGAGACAAAATTAGTTAAAACAGTAATTTTATTACTTTATTTAAGATTTTCAAAATTCAATTGTTGGAGATTTGTGAAACATACACCAAGAAGGAATGCATTACAGTATTTAATACCTCTCATTACCATGGTCAAAATTAATGTTCCAGCGTCAGGAACGCTGCACTATAAACCAAATTTATATAATCATGTGTAATAAATAAAATATGTCTGACCCAAGCACTTTGTTACTTAATTGATAAGACAACAGTCATTAGTACACAAAAAGGACTATTAAATAACAATTTCATGAAAAAGAAATGCTACTACAAAAATTCACACACAGAAAAAGCATTCCTTTACAAGCCAAAACATCATTAGCAACAACGACCTCACCGAACTAAATATGGGTACTAATTGCCCAGATATCTCCCTTGAAGGCAGCTCACGGGGAGGACGGTCATCGCTGCGAGACCGGACAACGGTCAATTAACCACGAGCCCTTCTCGTAATAATGCCATCAGAATTCATTAATAATCAAATCCTCCCCCGAGAAAGTATAGGCACTCCAATTACTGCGTGCCCTGCAGCACAAGATCTCTTTATACGTAATCGCCCGCTCACATCCGATTAAGATGACCAATTAACTATCGAAGAGAACTCTATCGATTGGCCAGCCCGAGAGATTTGGATCAAAAGTCGCCAAGATCTAATGATATGGGATCCAGGAAGATCGGTTTGGCTTGCTCCGTTGCCCTGTTACTTTGATGTTCGAGCAGTATATAGGTTTATTTATTGTAAATGAAATCTTAAATAGGTATTCATTGTCGGAGCGCAATGAGTCTTAAATGGATGAGATTGCGTAGAACATTCTAAGCACTGATGGCTAAACCCTTCGGATAAACTGAAATTGACTTAAAGCACAACTAATTAAAATGTAGTTGGCAATGTTTTCATATCAGCTTCTTTAGAGTTTATTATTATTTATAAGCAAACAAGCCTCTCTTTCTATCATATACAAAATCATTAATTTCATTTTTTTCCTTTATCACAAAACTAAAAAAGTTCTGTGATAAAGGAAAAAAATGAAATTAATGGACTAAATTAATATTATTTTAGGCATAAATGCTCCTTTTCAAATTAATCTTATGCCATTGGCGAACATATTTTAGTTATGAATTATGACAAAAACCAATTAATCTGTGTTCTTAGGTATTGTTATTTTCAACAATTAATCACAGGCATGTGGTAAATATGTAAGTACCGCATAGATCAGTTGAAGCAAACACTAACCACTGTATCGTAGTGTTTAGCTTTGAATAAAGAGAGGTACCCAATTCATCGGTGATTTCTTATCTCTACTTATATTATAAATGAATGTGTGTGTTGGCGTTTTATAGGCAAGATAGTTTTACCTAAAGCTTCCAAATTTGGTGCAGATTTACTTTAGAAGGTGGGAATATGCACCACAAATGACTATTTTTTAAAAATTTTCTTAGAATTTCGATTAATTTAAAACGCTAGTAAAAAAAAGGTAGATTTTGATGTTTACTCCCCATAACTTCCTGCACAAATACGATTTTCACACTGTTTTAATATCCAAAAAATTTTTCTTTCCAGTGATGCTAATTGGTTGTAAAATTATTTAGTCGAGATTTAATTACCTTTTAAAGTATTTTTTAAATTAATTTTTAAACATATTTTTAAATATATTTCACAAAAATATTTTTATTGTTGTGAATAAAACCAAAATCGTTTTCATTAAAATTAATTTTTAAATATATTTTTAAGTATATTTCAAAAAATATTTTTATTGTTGTGAATAAAACCGAAATCGTTTTCATTAAAATTAATTTTTAAACATATTTTTAAGTATATTTCAAAAAATAT
>JAPMOR010114528.1:94691-128980 GCA_026543865.1 Argiope aurantia
TATATTTCACAAAAAATATTTTTATTGTTGTGAATAAAACCGAAATCGTTTTCATTGTTTCATCAAATATTTGATCGCGAGAAGACGGATCCTATTTAATATCTGTGTAGTTTAGAGGATGAATAAAAAAGTAGTTACAATGCTGCTAATTTTAGTAATGAATCGGATATAATAGCGCTATAATATCATGGAACTGATCTCCATTAGGAAAGACATTTTGTTTCAGACAAACAAACTGGACAAACTTCCCCTGAATGAATTTCTCTCAAGATTTGATAAAAATCTACAAATTTGGCGCAAAACATACATATAATCTGGATGTGACAATAGCCACGTCTAACTCAAAGCCTTTTTGAGTTATTGCGCTCAGAGATAAGCAAATAAATTCCAGAAATATTCTTTTAGGACTTAAGGAGAACTTTAGACTTCAAAATTCTGAAACTTGTTAAGATAAATCGAAAACTCCAGATAGTTTTTTTTTTTGACGGTTAAAAAAAACTTTCTCTTTTTATATTTCTTATAATAGAACATAAAAGAATACATTCAAAAGAATTAAAACCCGTTCAACTCTCTAGCATTTTCTAAAGCTGATCATTTTTGCATAATGTTGCCAACAAATCTCACTGCTCTTTTATTTTTATTTAATTTATTATTTTTTTATTATTCTTTTAAACGTTGGTTCACATGAATTTAATCAATTTCAAAACAAGGAAAGGAAATAGGATTAGAAGTTAAAAAATATTTTTAAAAAATGCGGCAATATAATTATCCTCGTTATTTACCAATATCTAGAATTTTCCTACATTTACAATTGTATATTTCAGAAGTTGAAGATACAAGAGTAACAAGATCAAAATATTAATCATTTTTATGATATACAAACACTCTCTGAATCATCTAAGTTTGTTTCATTTTTAATTCATTTCATTTGAATCATATCAGCATTTTCACTCTGAAGAAACTGATATTATCTTGTCGTCTCTTAGATTATCGTTTTGTATATTCAGATATTTCTAAAACCAATATGGAGGAATATTAACTAATCAAACGCTATCGCATTTCGAAGTCTAAATGCATCAATAACTGATTTTGAAAACAAAATTACTACAGATTAAATCACTGAACAAAAAATCAGCCAAAATATAAAAAACTTTAATTTTTTTAAAAAATATTAATTAACTCTGACAATAATTATTCAAAGAACATATGTGTTGGGCCCCTACTCAAATACTTGCTTCTTAAAATAAGTAAAATATATTCAAACTATAAAAAGATAATACTTTTTGTTAAATTTTTCAGAATTTTTCGGAAAAGATCCTACCATTTGGCATCTCTCTTCTGCTATCATCTTTTCTATTTTGAGAAATATCTTGTCAGCAATGATTATTTTCAAAACGAATCCAAAATGAATGACCTGACATGAGACTTAATTTTTATATAAGTGAAAAACAGTAGTTCGCATCGATAAAAACATTCAAATCTATAAATCATTCCATACTCCAATATTCAAATATTGCTGGTAAAGTATTCGTAAAATTCAAAAATCCGAACCTCGCAAATTCTCTTTCAAAGCTGAACTGCATTAGATCTCGATTGTTTGTATTTACAAACCCTTAGGAGAATTCTACTATCTAATTACTAATTCTTTATCTACAGAGAAAACTGAAGAAGTTTTCTTCCAAAAATTTAAAATCTAGAGGCTGAAAATTCTTCTTCATATTTAATACGATACATCATCTCCTTAATTTGTTTATGAAAAAAAGAATTAAACTCTTTTTTCAATTCACTTTTCCGCAAATTACGTAGGAATGCTTTAACTTAGTTACATATCTTTGTAATGAATTGATCTTTTTCTTGTAGTTTTGTTTATTTTTTGTTATATTAACCCTTTAAAAATAAATCTTGGAACTTTATCGGGTCAAAATTTAGCTTGTATTTTTATTTTAATTATTAAAATATGTCATACTTTGTGAATATCGAAATCTACCAACGATTGCAACGGCAAGGCGGCCATTGATATAATAGATATAATATAAAACTATGCAGACGATTTTTAAAACCAACAAGAATGATTCAGATATATTTGCTGTTGAATTAATTTTTATCAGAATTTTGAATATTTTATTTTTTATTTTTTTATATAATTTTGTAAATAATCATAATTTGCAATTAGCCTCTCTTTAACATTCCTCTTTTTTTTTTTTTTGTAAAATATTTCGAATAATGATTTTGCTTGTTCTAGTTCCTTTTTATTTGATGTTTATTAACATATATTATTAGGAACAACTTTGATCTGAATAATAAAAAATGATTTTGATATTCTACCAATTCGGCCTTATGAGAATGTTACTTACTTCTTTCAAAATTCAAAATTCTTTCATAACCTTGGAGGATAATCACGATTTCTACATTAAAAGACAATTCTGAATACTCCCCTTCTAATTGATTATGTTAATATCCTATCGTCGCCGAATATTTTTCATTGCTAATAATTATGTATAATTAATTTTTTTTTAAAATTTAGCTGTGGAATTCATATATTAACATACATAATGTTATGTTTGCTGGACCGTGAAATTGACGCCCTTGGTTTTAGTCAATAGAATATAACTAACATTTCAGCCTTTAGAATTCAGCAGATATTTAAATTATATAATACTATAGATATTTTAAGAAATAGAACTACAAACAGTTTAGGCAACAGAGCAAAAATTTCAAAAATATATATTGAAATATATAATAATCTCTCTCTGAAGCAATTTACTTTGATTGATTAATATTAAATAACAACATAAGCATTAACAAATTTATAAATTTATAATAAATAATTAATTTATAACTAATAAATGTATAATAATGAATATGTATATATACAGTGGCTCAAACAATTGAGAGTACATCTTACTTTTACTTGAGGAATCCGACTTTCAATATAAATAACACATTACTGAGAAGTACAAACATATTTTTAATTTTACACATAATAAATGGTTTAATTTAAAGTAAAAATAAAGAAGAATGAAAGAAAAATTTCCAAAAATTCTAATTTCCGAAGCATTTTAAATAAGCACATGCAGACTTAAAAAAATTGAGAATACACTAATGAAATTTTGTAATATCTTGTATAGAAAGAAAGTGTCAATATTCTTTTGGCTTTTATAACGACCACTAAACGTCATGGTACCGATTTTACCAATTTGTGATGGTATCTGAAGATATATTACCCCTTTCTTCTTGCAACACTTGTTTCAAATGGGTTTTGTTTCTAATTTTGAGTTTTTGGATCACTGTTTCGAGTATGGCCCACAGATATTCAATGGCATTGATGTCAGGGGATTGTGGTAGTGTGTGTAACTGCTGTTTACAATGAAAAAAACACCACATTTTGACGTCACGTGAATTCTGTTTGGGGTCATTGTCCTGCTGGAAAATGAAATGTCTCATCTAAACCTAAATTTTTTTGCACTTTCCTTAGATTGTTGCGAGGTATATCCAAGTAAACCATATGGTTTATAATGACATCTATAAGAACTAAATTTCCTACCCCAAATGCAGCCATAAAACCCCAAATCATGACGGAATCAACACCATGTTTAATTGTAGGATGCAAAATTTTTGAATCCAAACCAGCATTAGGCTTTCTCCATACGGGACTACGAATGTCACTGACAAAAGTGGTGAGTTTTCTTTCATCACTAAACATAACTTTCTTCCAAACGTTATTGGTTTTCAATTGATGAGTTTTTGAAAACTTCAAATGCCTTTTCTGAATTTGAAAGCTTGTGAATTGTTTCTCTCTAACAAGTAGAATTTTATACCCGGCTTGTCTAATTAAATTTCGCACAGTTTCAGCACTTACACTTTTACCTATGATTTGAGAAATTTCTGCACCAAGTTGGTAGAACCGAATGGTCGGAGCAATCTAAAGGAAAGTGATAAAAATTTTGATTTAGATGAAAATTTCTTTTTCCTGCAGGACAAAAACCCCAAACACACTGCACGTGAAGTCAAAATGTGGTGTCTTTTTCATTGAAAACTGCAGTTACACACACCACCACAGTACCTTGACATCAATGCCGTTGAATATCTGTGGGCCACACTCGAAACAGTGATCCAAAAACTCAAAATTAGAAACAAACCTAGTTAAAACAAGTGTTGCAAGAAGAAAGGGGTAATATATCTTCAGATACCATCAAAAATTGGTCCAATCGGTACCATGACGTTTAGAGGCCATTATAAAAACGAAAGGACATGCAGCTAAATATTGGCATGTTCTTTGTATGTAAAAATTTCATTGGTGTATTCTCAATTTTTTGAGGCAAAAATCTGCATATGTTTATTTAAAATGCTACTGAAATAATTTAATTTAGAAATTATTCGTTCATTTTTCTTTATTTTTACTTTAAATTAAACCATTTATTATGTGTAAAGATAAAAATATATTTGCATTTCTCGGTAATGTGTTATTTATATTGAAAGTCGGATTTATCAAGTAAAAGTAAGGTCTACTCTCAATTGTTTGAGCCGCTATATATATATATATATATCTTTCGTCCATCATTTGTCATCCATATTTATATTGAAATATAATTCAGCACATTTGTGAATATAAAAGAATGTATCGACACTTGAAGAAATTATTACTATAATCATTTTTTTAAAGATAAAAATGTTGAAATGCATAATTAAATAATTATAAAAAAATAAGTAAGATTTTAAATTTTAATTTTGGCTAAAAGCAATCCCAATCTCAAATAGAATTTTCACAAACATTTTTTTTTTCAAAAAACAAAATACGGTATTGAAAGAAACTTCTATTGACAAATTATCTGAATATATTCCCATAAATCAAACAAATATTTTTTGACTTCACTCGGTGAAAATAAACTAGAAATGTTTAATAATTAATATAGCAATCAAGTTGAAGCAATATAGCAGACATTATTCCAAAAACTCAAAATTCTACTTTGTTATTAAAAGATAAAATGCATAAAGAAATTTGCTTTAACAAAGAGATCTTTAATCACATCTAATTATTAGCTAGGATTCTTGTTTTTGTATTAAAGTTTTATTTTAAAATTGTTGTGTAAGTTTTACTTTCTAATATATAAAACTTAAAAAGAGAAAGTATTTTAATTATTAAAAACTAAATTTCCAGATTTCGATCTTATGTTGCGTATCTATAAACATTATCATTTTGTTTTCATTAAATATAATGCAGATCACAGACGATTTTGTAAAGTTTAAGCATGTTTAATATGCTATTTTTCCTTTTAATTAAATTTAATTTGGCAACAATCTCAGACGACTTTGTTTAGGCTGCATTACAATTTATATCATTACATTTATTTCATTCAAATTTAATATACCCAGAAATGGAAATAAAAGAATAGTTTTAAAGAATATATGAAATTCAAGAGTTTTTTAATCATTTTCTAGTTATTAGCCAGAATTCTTGTTTTTATAACATAGTTTTACTTAAAAATTGTTCTGTACGTTTTACTTTTTAACATATGAAATTTAAAAAGCGAAAGTATTATAAACATCAAAAATTCAATTTCCAGATTTCGATTTGTTTTTGTTGCATATCTATAAACATTATCATTTTGCTTTCATTAAATATAATGCAAATCGCAGACGATTTTAAAAAGTTTAAGAATTTTTAAACATATTGCTATTTTTCTTTTTAATTGAATTCAGCTTATCAGCAATCGCAGACGATTTTGTTTAGGCTGCATTACAATTTATATTATTACCTTCATTTCATTCAAATTTAATATTCCCAGAAATGGAAATAAAGGAATAGATTTTGAGAATATATGGATAAAAGAAATTAAAAATAATTAAATAGAATAAATAATTTTCAAAAGATGAATTTTTGTTTAGCCAACTGAACTATATTTTATGCATACATGGATTCGAAAAAAAAAAAAAAAGTAGAATTGCGTCTGCATTTTTGTGAAATATGCAAGTATAAACCAGAATGAGTTTAATGAGATGAAATCTAGCATGTGGCTTTCCCACAAAAATATTAGATATATATTAAATTTCATAAAAAGTACATTTAAAAAGAAGACATGATGAATGAAAATTAGCATGTGGTTTTTACATGATCTGCATCAGATAAAAAAATTAAATTAATATTTTACTTTGTGTTTTGCTAACTACGTTTTTTTTTTTTTTTTTTTTTTTAATTTTAAGATATTTGCAAATATTTTTGTCAAAAAGAATAAAAGAAAAAAGTACGGATCAAACGAGAGTTTTATTTTATGCATTTGTAAAAATCTTTTCTGGAATAATTATTGCAAACGATATCCATTATCTAAGGTAATTTGTTGCGAAACAATTGTTCTTCATGAACAAAAAATAATTATTGAGTTTGTGAAAGGTAAATTAAAACACTTGATTAATAAAGTTTTCAGTAATAGCTGTATTGTGAATTTGTATTTTCTTCATTCTTCAGGCAAATAAGTCTGAAATGAGCAAATTTATATTATAAAAAAAAGTTTTAAGATTTAAAAAAAATTAATGTATTTTTTATAAACAAATCAATTCTAAAATCAGACAAAAAATTTAAAAGGATGAATTTTTTCTCAAAAACAAACATTGGAAAAAAATTGAAAACTTAAAAAAAATGAATAAAAATAATAAATATTTTTTTAACGAACCTCGCAATGGTGATGATAGCGGGCTTGGGATTTTGAAGCAAGAAGCTTTTCACCACCTCCACCAGATGGCGCACCTCATCCGGCGTAGAGACATGGTGCGGGAGATCGCAGTCGTCACACGTGCATCCGGCATCGTTTAGAAGATCCGGATCGGGCGGCCGACGATCCGGGAAAGTGTCCAGCAGCGGTTCCACTTCACTCAGGCTGAAGAGAAGACATCGATTAAGTCAGAAAGAAAATAAATTTAAATGATTTAAAAACTTAGACGGAAACTCACACAAAATCAAGAAATCTTGATCCTTATTAGTACGACTTATTGTTTTTAAGAACAATACCTGATAAACTCTGTATTGCCAGAAAGTAAACTATTCTCATGTTTTTTTATTAACAAATATATTAATATTTACAGAACCTTCATTAAAAGATGTTTTTAAGTTTCAATTTTTGTAAACGAAATTTAAATTCCCTTAAAAAAATTTATAGTTTGTAATTTAGCAGAAAATCAGCTAAGGTTATGTTATGTAAACATCATATGGGAGTAAAAATAATTAAATATTAGCATTCAAAGTATTTCCAATATAGTTGTAAAAGGTTTATAAAAAATTTTAATATAAATTTTTATTATCAATAATGTTAATTTTAACGAATAATAGACAAAACAACTTTTAAATCTCGTAGTTTTTCGAAAAATTACTAACAGCACTAAAATATTATTAAAAAAAACTGCTGAATATTGACTTTTCCTGAAGGCATTAATAAATTTTAAAGAATGGCTCAAAATTTAATTTAATACTAAGAGTGCCAACTTGAAGTTAAATAAATGAAGTCCCTTAAATTTTCAGACATTTTTATTCAATAAAAATAAGCACTAAAGATAAAATAATCTTTTCTATTAATATGGCGACAGGGTTTTTGATTAATAAATAACTATGCATTTGCCTATAAATTAAAAACTATATTAGCTAATAAATTTACTAATTTAAGTAATGGATCTTTTCTGCAAATATGGAGACAAGGTTTTTAATTAATAAATAACTATGCAACTGCTTATAAATTGAAAACTATATTAGTTAAGAAATTAACTATTTTAAGTAATTAATCATTTCTGTAAATATGGAGACAAGGTTTTTAATAAATAAATGCATAGTTACCTATAAATTAAAAACTATATTAGCTACCAAATTAACTAATTTAAGTAATCAATCTTTCCTGTAAATATGGGGGACAAGGTTTTTAATTAATAAATAACTACGCAACCGCTTATAAATTGAAAACTATATTAGCTAAGAAATTAACTATTTTAAGTTATGAATCATTTCTGTAAATATGGAGACAAGATTTTTAATAAATAAATAAATGTATGATTACCTATAAATTAAAAACTATATTAGCTAACAAATTAACTAATTTAAGTAATGAATCTTTTCTGTAAATATGGAGACAAGGTTTTTAATCAATAAATAAATGCATGATTATCTATAAATTAAAAACTATATTACCTAACAAATTAACTAATTTAAGTAATGAATCATTCTGTAAATATGGAAAAAAGGTTTTTAATTTATAAATAATCATGTAACTCCTATAAATTTCTATTTCTTTCTTTCTATTTGTATCGAACGTAAATTATGGAATAATATTCACTTCCATTCATACAGATATATAATAAAATTTGAAATCAATAAAAATATTCTAACTAAATAGGGACCCACATTTATTAAAAAACGGAGTTGTACGAAACGTTTTAATCTTCAAATTTGAAAATTTCATTTATCTTCTGTATGAAATAAAATAGAATCTGTATTTTTTTTATAAACAAAAAGCTTATCTATATTTCGGAGAGTAAATTGGTAAATTATTCACTACATTTTGGCCTGCGTGATATTTTTCATACCGATGACAATAACCCTATAAACCTTAAGGCTAATTTGCAAATGAGTTCGTTCAAAACAGTTTGGGAGTCCACCTAATGAAATAAGACTTATTTCCGTCAGTTGAACAATAAACACAGAAATGGAAAGATAATTTTCTTTTGGTTCTTATCTTAATGATGGTTTGCATTACTCATTAGATATTTATGTAAAATCAGATAACAAAGTTTTTTACAATAATCATTTATTATAATAAATTATTATTAAACAATAGTTAAGTGATAACTGTTATCGTTCCATTCCTTATAATAAATTCTTTTTAAACAATAGTTAAGTGTTAATTCCTATCGTTCGAATAAGTAAGTAGTTGAAATTAAAATTACGATGACACATCAACTGTTCTAAAAATAGTAAACCAGATGAAGCAATAATAATTTTACAATTGTTATCGTTCAATTAAATGTATTGTATAAATGAAAATTATCATACAATAGTATTCTAAAATTAGCAAACCAAATTAGACTAACCTAAAGACCTCGAAAGTAGTTTGATCGGGTACTTGCCATCTTCTGTCTATTTTCAGCCATAGATAATTTTCTTTGTTTTTTTTCTTCACCCCTTCCAACCCCTCCCCCTTTTTTGCAATTCGCTCGAATGCAACCGGGCTGACTAAGTGAACAATTACATACTCTTAAATTTGCTTAAAACAACTCATTGAAATAATCTGCATTAATAATTTGGATGGCTAAAAATTGCTATTTTTTCACCCTGGCACATTGCACAATTATTACATTCTTTTACACTTAGCTTTTCAATAACCTTGAACATATATACAGTACTTTACCAGTTATTATGACAAGTGATTTTCCACCCTTTTCTGCAACTTTTATAGATACAGTGTTTCAATTATATTTTGTTAAAAATATTTAATCTTTAATTCCTTTTGACTATTAATTCCATGTTTATTCGGAAAATAGATATCTATCAAAAAGGTCTTTTCATTTTGGTGAATTCTTAAACGCTCAAGTGAAATTCAAGAATAAACTTTTCAGCAATAATAATCTTGAAAACCGATTAAGTTTTAATAATAAAAAGAAATCAGATTTTGTGATCTGCAAAACAATTTTTTTTTATTTCTGTTATTATTACTATTTTGCAAATAATAAAATTTGATTTCTTCTTAATACAGAATCATGATAGATTTTCAAATATATATTTTATCATATCTTTGATAAAATGCAGACATATAAATGATTTTATATTTTGACTGAGTTAAATAAAAACACACACATTTGAATATAAACGGAATAATAATAATAATAAATGTAAGTAATATTTTCCATGAATGAGGTGAATTCGAGCGTAATATAATTATTTTCGTAAAAATGGGCGAGTTATTTTGTGTTGAGTTTCAAAGTATACAGAAGAAAATGGAGTATTGATTCTCGAAAAGCATTTCTTCCAGTTCATGTATTTGGTTCAACACTCGATGCAGATGTACAATTTTGGAGTAAGGAACACATGCTGAATTTTATTTACTTAGTTCGTTACTTTTTACTTTTTCGTATACGCAATATAGAGAAAGGATAGTAATCGTTCAAAAATTCGAACTCGAGATTTTGACACATCTGCACGTTTTAGATTCCATGAGTTCGAAAAACACACTTTTGGAAAATGTTCGTCTGTCTGTCTGCGACAAAGATAACTCGAAAATGCCTTGAGCTAGACGATTGAAATTTGATATATAGTCAGCACATCGTATCTGCAGATTTCTATTGCATTTTGAGAAAAAACTGTTTAAGGGCATTCGTCTGTCTGACCGTTCGAATATAAGTTAACACGATAGCTCCGAGCTTAGTGAGATAAGATTCAATACACAGATTTAACATCTATAGTGTAGACATCTGTCAAATTTGGAGCTAAATCTAACAAAGATATGATTGTCAGTCTGTGCTTTCAGCAATATATAAACGCGATAATTCAAACATACAATGACTTGAATATATCAAATTTGGTATCGGATTTTGTGACTACAAGTGCAATTTTGTGCCAAATCTTTGTCTCAATCGGTTGAGAAAAACGTGTCTAAAGCACAAATTCTATTTGGATGCTATTAACCGCATACAAGAGATTAATTGCCAAAAAACTCGCCAAGGACTCACGCCAAAAGTTAATATTTCGCAACTATTGTATGGAAATGCCATATAAGGCGTTCTCTGGCATAACAAGTTTATTAGAAACTTTGCGAGAAAGTTTTAGAGAGACTACCCCCGCTAGTTTGAATCATGCTCATACACTAACAGACATAATTTCAGAATTTGATTTTTCTGACTTAGTTAGTTTAAAACGAAAAAGGTCAACGAAACTTTGAGGTCGAAGTGTTCGAGTCGAATAACAGAAACTTCTTTATGTATATTACATTCGAGGTAAAAATAAGAATGCTAGCGGATAGTTGTTTTCTAGATACTTTTTCTGGGTAATTTCGAAATTCACTTTCACTGCAAGAAACAAATCGTAATGCTTAAAGAATAAACTATCAAAATCTGTGATTCCATATTCCTTTATTTATTTATTTTGTATATTACTTTCAACATTGGCTTTTCAGATTGCATATTTCATTGTTTAAAGTGCATCGTCTGAAGAAAGATCCAATATTAAGAAAATGCATTTTAAAAACTTAAGTATGTTGCTAGTGAAACCGATGTATAAGAGAAATAAAGGTCTTCAAACGTTGAAAACCATTGTAGCCATGAATTTACTAATGTCCATCAGAAATCTCTGATAGTATTAATTTTAAAACCAGGCACTCTTATTTTTACGTTTTTTAATAAGAAAGAAGCAAAGCAAATGATGGGAATGATTAAATGATTTTTTAAAATTATTCAAACTTAACATTTCAATGAATCTTCAAGTTTAATCTTCCTGAGACCGAAACACACAATACTGGAATTATGTCTGTGTATAATACGATAGTTAAAAAATGAATAGAATTCGCAGTGTGATACAATAAAACTATACAAAGGTTTGGTTTGGTTTAGTTATATTAACGTACCGTTTGAAGCAACACTAGGGCTATTTTGGGACGGACCTCGTAATTTTGAACCGTGATCAGATGACGAGGACGACACCTGAGCTGGCACCCCCCTCTCCACACCAGCGGGAGGACGTTTAGTCAGGACGGATTTAACGTGCAATAGACCCCCTTACACAACGGTTCTTCGGTGGAATCGGGTCTCGAACCTGAAACCCTCCGGTTCCGAAGCAGAGACCTTACCACCAGGCCACCGCGGCCCTCAAAACTATACAAAAGAATTAAATTTTAGATATTTAGAATAAGCGATAAGTTTCTCAGACTTCTTATTTGTGTATTCAGAATTCCAGCTAACTCGGTGGATGGACTTTGGGCTTATGATTTTATTACTAGAATCGTAAATTCGATCAAATTTTCAATCACACTCGTCATTAGGTTGAGTATTTGTCTATACGTCAATTCGAACATATTAACTCAAAAACGCAACAAGATGAATAAATAAAATTTGGTATGAAAAAATTGTCACCCCCACCAGAGAAGTATCCCAGATACGGACATATGGAGTTTCCAGTATGATGAGTGCTCTCGCTTTCCGAGTTGTTACATTAATGATGTGGGTTCGAGTTACCTCTATTTTCGTGATGGAACTTACCTGCTATGGGAGGGGTAGGTTCGTGGACAGGATGAAAGGGTATGATCATTAGGGCTCAAATTTAAGAGTTGTTGCGACAATGGTTATTTAAGTTATCCCGGATACTTAAATAGAGCAATACAACATCGATTTTCTTGATTTTTATAACGAAATTGAAGACCAAATTTGTCAAATGATGATGAAAAGTCTCTTAAAATTTTACAAGAAATTATCTTTGCTAACAAAGAATTTTTTCTTGGATTTTTCAATTCAAAGAACATAAAAAAGCTAGGATTGCCCTCAAAACTATGGGAGTAAAGGATTCTGATTCTGAAAATTATAGATCTATTTTGTTAGCGCTATGGATTTAAGTATCCTAAAGTTGATTACTAGAAAAATAATTACATAATTAAAAATTACCAGCAAACTTGATGAAACATGGGTTCAGAGAAAACACAGAGCCATATTGGCGCTGAAATCAATTCAAGACTCAATTCAAATCAATGTAAATGATTTCATTTGGCATCAAAATAAGACTTTATTCCATTAATGGATTTGGCATCATTCTATTATTAATAGGCAACAATGTTTCTAAAAAAATAAGAGATAATTCTCAAAAAAAATTCTTAGTAGTCAGCTTCTAAAACGCAATGATATTTCTAAAAAATTAATCATGATATTTCAAAAGGTTTTGAACAAATCTTGTTAGGTCTATTATCTTAAGGGATGGTACTGAATGGTATTAAAACATTCTAAATTCACTAAATTGTAGAGAGTGAAAGTTGGTGGAGTGTGGGTGGTAGGAATTATATACCAAAAGATTTTTTTTTTCTCTCTACTCAATTATCATGCCATAAACCTTTAAATTTTTATTTCTTGCATAGAGCCTATCTGTTAGGCTTCGAATAATTCTGTAGACAATTTTACTCTTCTATTAGCATTTCCATCGGTGCGAACAAAACGGCTTGCCTATAAGAGGAAACAAGATAAATAACGCTACCAGCGGATACCTTATACTGTAGGTGATTTTTTTTCTTCCAGTCATTGTATAAGCACTGATAATATAGTTTGAAAATGAAATGAAACAATAACAAATAAACCTTATAGGCGGATGTCTGATCATTTAACGGACAAAAAAGGGTAGGAAAACACAGTTATATTTCTGAAAATTTGAGCGTTCGTACAGTAGTAAACAGACAATTTAACCGCTTAACTGTTTTACCCGAGTGCTATACGTGCATTCATTTATCGAATTTTTATAGTTTTAAGCAAAAAAAAAAAATAAATAAATAAATAAATAAACCATTCATAACGATTATAATTCAATATTGAAATTACTTCGAATGCATAGATAAGTCAAGTATTCAATGGATTTCCATTTGAATCAAAATGAGAAAATATTCCCAAAATAGAAAGTGTCATCGTATTAGATAGTAAAGAAAACAAAACATTTAAGGGGTTAAAGGCTACTTTTTTAATAACTTCTGCGTCTTTAATTTATTTCCAAAATCTGTCGGGATTTCATTTCTTGCGAAATCATTTTATTAAAAAATTTAAATAATATCAGAAAAATAAATTTACAAAAAAAAAAAAAAAAAGAACCTGTTTGACTATGTAACCAAAGAGAGCAGATTTCACTTTCTTCCGTTCAGTTAGATTATATTTAATGACAAGAAATAAACGATCCAAGAAAATAATTGTTATTTTTCATGACTGATAGAGACCATTAAGGAATCACAACAAATAAATATCTTATTGAATATCCTATATTAAGACTGAAATCCATATTATAGTTATAGAAATTTTTAAGTTCTAACATTGTAAAATTTTAGAAATGATTTTTATAAAAAAAAATTGTTATTTATCATCTATTACATCGGAAATAGTAAATATTGCTTAAAGTAGTTGCTTAATGACTAAGTTTGAGAAAAATACATTAGCCCCACATTAGATTTTTAATTAAGACTCAAATCGCATTTATTACTAGAAACTATCAATATTTAATTTTTTGATATATATTTAAGTTAATAAATATTTATAGTTATTTTATTATATTTTTATTATATTTATTATATAGTTAAATTATAAGTTAATAAATATTTATAATATTTATAGTACAATATTTAAGTTAAAAAATATAAGCATACTTCTAATTCAAAATATAAATTTTCCAGAAGCTAAAATATTTGAAAAGGTGAGGATTTATTCAATTTTGTATCCAACTTTTTGACAACGTTTTTTATATATTTCATATATTAGAAAGTAAAAATGGGTCAGCCCAAAGCTTTAAATTCAATTAACCAGACAAGGAATAAAAAATTTAAAAAAAAACGAGATGACCTAAGGTTATTCGATTGTTTTGTTTGTTTGTAATTATGGCACTTGCCACGGACAAGCCCCGCCGTCAGAGACAGCCGAATTTAAGCCTGAGGGGGTGCGTCTCTTGTTTCTATAGTAGCGCCAACTAGGACCAAGAGTACGACTTAGCTACTCACGCATCACTCATTCGCTTGCACAACCCCTTTTTACAGGAGGGCACATTCACACATCTCACAGATAGAACAACGAAAGAACAACCATGCCCAAACCGGGACTCGAACCCGGGACGCCCAGATCA
The DNA here is from genome assembly GCA_026543865.1 of Argiope aurantia. Classification (NCBI taxonomy): domain Eukaryota; kingdom Metazoa; phylum Arthropoda; class Arachnida; order Araneae; family Araneidae; genus Argiope; species Argiope aurantia. The sequence continues at coordinate 109,510 of JAPMOR010114528.1, forward strand.
CGAGGAAGACGCGCTACCCCTATGCCAGGACGCCGGCAGGCTATTCGATAAATTTCTTCACTAGTTAATGAAGTTTTAAATTACTAAAATTATTTAGAAAATTTCAGCATGTATATTTATTATATTTATATGAATATTAAGTATTTAAATACAAAATTTATTCTATGTTTAAAAGGCGGCGCAGCTTCGGGTCCAACCTACTCAGAATAAAAGAGAAAAATGCATATCTTGCCCTAGATTGCGACATCGTATTAATTATCAGCCTCGGTATAAAATCTCTCGAAAATAAAATTATTTTCGTTTGAAAATGTATTTTTAATTATCAAAAGCGAAAAATGCATCTCCTTCCTCTTTTTTATATGATCATTTATTCACTACACTGCAGAGGTAAGTTAGAATCGTGGATAGCATTCATTCTAATTTTCATTAGTGAATTCATCATTTTTTTTCCAACTTTTCCGACGAATTAATTTTAATTTTCAATGAATAGAGTTTTTTTCGTGTATGCGGTTTCAAGAAACAGTATCTGCAAAGATTTCATTTTGTAAGTCGTCAGTTTGATTCTCGGTATTTAGTTTTTAAGAATGTAAATTAACGAAATTCACCGTGAATCCGTGTTTCTATGTAGTATGTATAGCTTTAGAAATAATGAGTAATTTAAATAATTCCGAGTAAAATTTCAAAAATTGTATGTTCTTTGGGAAAAATGAGTTCTTCTTATGTTTGTTTTAATGATAATTAGTGATATAAGTAAGTATAAAAATAGATAAAGATCATCAAATAATTATAACAAAAATTAATTGAACAGGATTTTGTTAGAGAAAAGATCAGAAAGTATTATTAGAAATGAATAAATTCTGGAAGAAATGAATAGTTATGAAAAAAAGAAAGTCTGTCATTACTAAATATCCGTTAATAGAACTGATCTATTAAAAAATAATAAATAAGAGAGCCACTGAGAATTTTATTGGTTATCATGTCTGATTGTTTTTCACGTCAAATAATTATTATAATGATAATAATTATTGTACTAGTAATAATAAGAGTTCGGATAATAAAACCCACTTATGTATTAAAAATGGGTTCTTCTCTAGAAGAAATGAAGATGCATGTGACAGAAGAAAGTTTGTCTAATAGAAGATCTGCTAAATTAACGAATCAACTAAGAAATAAGCATGAAAGAGGCTAAAAAGTTTTTTTAAAGAATACTTTTGCTTAATTTAATTGGTTTCATATTATAAAACAAAATTAATTACGGAGCTCTATAATAAATTTTATAATCCCTTTCTGATGTAGATATTTGAAGTCTTATTTACTTGTGTATTCTCGATGACAATACACTCTTTTAATATTCTCAAAATTTAATAATCAGTTCTCTGCTTAACCGAAAATTACTATAAGTCGCTTTTTTCGATAAAAATTAATTTTAGGGTTTAAGATGTCAAGAAAAATCACTTTTTACATGAGTAGACTTGACCTTTTAAATTAAAAGACGCAAGGTATAAAAAACTCAATTTTACAAAAAATTGAATTTTAGCATTTTGCCGTCTGAATACAGAATAAATTATAAATTAAGTCAATTTTTTAATTCGTTCATGTAGTCTTGCCAGATAGTAAATTTGAGAAGCTATAGTGTTTGATATTAGAGTTAAAGTGGTTAAAATAAAAATAAAAAATATTGTTGTAAAGTACACTAATAAAGGTGTGTTTTTAAAAAATTGTCTTTCCTCAAATATAATGCAGTAGTATTTAAAAGTGAATAATAGCAAAATAAATAAATAAATAAATTAGCGCATTGAAAATTGATTAAAGAAAAGTACTTTCTTCCTCAAAACGGATATATGGTTAACTTACATATGAAATTGATATGAGTATAAACAGAGTACTTTAAAAAAATTTCTTTCGATAAACCATAAATTTAAATAATGGTTTAATATGCAATGCATTGAATATAAATGCCCCCATGTTTGAAAATTTTCCACATCATTTTAAATAATCAAGCGGTGCAATTAAGTTATCAGAAATCAAAAAAAAAATTCTAACAAATTTCTTTGAATTCCAATTACGTAAAATATTTTATTTCTAATTAGTAATTTTCTCGTAATTAGTATTTTTTTCAAATTACGAGAATTCTTATCAGAATATGTAAACAATTAACACAAGTCGTTTTATAAAAGTATTTCGTTAATTAATAACTGTTTTGTACTTCACAATTGTTCTACCACCATCAGTAATTCGTGTAACTTTTTCGTTCTCAGTTGTTTTCTAGTTCTTCACAACGTTGTCTGGATCCCAGTATCTTTCCAGTACTTCAAGCTGACGTCTTGTTCATGAATAGTACTCAAGTACTTTGCACAGACACATCATTCCCAGAAGTCCTCTAATATAAGACGTATGTTAAAGACAGCAGTCGACCACAACAAATCCTGTCGACTTTGTTTCGTTCAGTGGTGGCGGGGTGGTCGGCAGTACACAAGAAAAAGAAGTCATCTAATATTTCATTAAGAATTCTCTATTAAGTTTCAAATATTCGTGAAGATGTCTAATTAATTAACAGACCTCCAGTTCTTCATAACCATCTAGTTTGTTAATATTCATCGAGTATTTTATATAGATGCTTAGCGCTTCAGTTCTTCTAGTATTTCATATAAATATTTCGATTCTTCTAGTGCTTCCTGCAGAATGACTTTTCCCCAATCGCCCTCTATTACTTAATAAAGGTACTTTGCACCTCAACAGGCTTCTAATATTTTATAAAATTGACTAGCTATTCAATGGTCATCTATATTTCCATAAAATTTCTCCCAAATGTCCTCCAGTACTCCACAAATACATAAAGAGATCAAATGTATTTGATTAAATTGGATTAAAGCACTCATCGGAATATGTGGAAACGATGCAGATAAACATGTAAAAATAACTGCACAGAAAGATCAAATAGATATTGTAGTCCCAAAATCATTCAAAATGTTAAAGAGGGAAATTAGAACTGAGATGACTATACAGCGGCAGGATAGATGGATCATGTCGTGCACAGTACGCATAACTTATAAATTCATACCAGCAACAAAAATTATAAAAAGAATCTTTCACCCCTTGATAGTGCAATTTATATATCAGGGCACTGAAGATTTCCTGAATAACTTCGATAGATTCGGAAGGATGCAAGGCAAAATAAAAAAATATGTGAGGAAATAGGGTAGGTTTAGCACTACCTAACAGAAGTCAATGAAATTAGAGGAGGGCTCATTATGGATAGTGATAATTTTAACACAATATTACAATACCCTGGAAATTAAAAAAATATATATTAAAAGAAATTATGGAAAAGATTTCTAGTCTTTTACTAACAGTTTGAAGATACTTTGAACTTATGATGGCCGTTGTTTTCTTATGCAAAAGTTGGATAATTAATGAGTGTAATAGCCAGTCACAACAATCCCTGTTTTTACGACTTAGTTCTTATTAACGGAGCAACTAACAGTAAAAAAAAAAAAAAAAATGACTCCACAAATACATCACGTTATTTAATAGTGTTACGAAATTTTCTTTTACCGGGGTTCGTTTGGATAGTGGGAGTGATATGGTGTGGAGAACGCTCAATAACCAGGCAGAAGTAGAATAAAAACAACGACGTTTATCTACACGAAGACACACACAGGACAGCACAAAAGCGACAACTATATACAGCACAGAAGACGATTATCTTCACCCGAAACGTGTAGCATACAACAGTACACACAGCAGCATACAACCAGAATCTACTGCAGACAGTAGCGCACAGCTCAGTTCAGCACTAGCTTGACTCAGTCACTTCCGACTCCTCCGTCTTCTACTTCTCCGACTCTGGCTCGGAATACTGACTTAACTTCGCTGCTCTAGAACTCGGACTACTGGCTTTTCCGCTCCGTCTTCGGACTACTCCGTCGTCTCCGCTTACTCTTCTTCGACCACTCCGACTACTGGCTTAGTCGTCTCCCAACTCGGACTTGACTCTCTGGCAGCCGCAGCCCCTTTTATAGGTCTCAGGAGGCGGGGCTAGAAGCCTCTCAACCAGTCAGGAACGTCCGAGACGTATCTCAGTTCCTACTGGACGGATCGGGAAAATTCTCGAAGTTTCGGGTATTATCTATTTTGGCGCCAAAGTCGCCAAATTTGTCGCCAAGTCGCCAAGTTTGTCGCCAAGCTCCGGGACCTCCGACGCGCCACCCGAACTCTGTCCCATTCAGATGACTGTAAAACTTTCGTTCTATTGATGGAATAAACTATGCTGGGAAGCCGAATTGCAGGTTTGTAACAATAGTCTTTGGTTCCATAATAGTTTCTGAGAGACACTTTTACAAGATGTCTATAACCAGAACCTTCTAATACTTCACAAGGTGTTTCGCTCTTAGAAATCCTCTAGAACTTCGTGTAATGTCTCATTCACCATTCACTCTAATACTTCATAAAGATTCGCTATCCCTCAATAACCCTCTAATGAATCACATAGCATTTCATTACCTATCCAACCTTTAATATTTCATGCTCATGCCCAATAGCTTTTCAATATTTCCCAAAAGTTCTCATAATTTAGTAGTTCATAAAATTACAAAGTAATACATAAAGTACTTTATAATTTTAACACGTCACTCATTGCTACAACAATATTATCATTTCTGGTATATACTGTCATGCAAAATTCGAAACTTTATAGTTCACATAATAGGTGAAATCATCAACACTTTACTAAGCCCCTGCAACTCTTTTGTAATAGTTATCACAAAACGACGATTATATACAGATAAAACATAAATCTATTCCCAGATTTAACTATCAATGAATTCGTACAACCCATTGGTAACAAATGGTCACCATGAATAATAAAAATCGCGTCCGGCCTCTCAGTTCCGCTAATTATGTTTTACGAGCGGCATAACTAATTCGGATAATCGATTCATTCCTGGAAACGATACAGGAATATTGATGGCTCCGAGTCTTTCGTACATTTGGACAAATTAAAGGCGTCTATGGAATGACAATGAAATTAAAACTTGCAACACTAAATTACATTGTATCTCTTCATGACAAGCCGTTAATAAATTAACCGTGATTTAAAAGAATTATATTATTAATTCTGAAATTTTCATCCAATCTAATTACCAGTGAAGAAATATCCATTAAATCAAATTACCAGTAATGAAATTTTCTTCAAATCAAATACCATTATTAATTCTGTTATTGATAAAATTCCCATTCAATCAAATTACCTGTGTTTAAATTTCCTTGAAATAAAAAAAATAAAAAGTGTTTTTTGGAAAAAATTGACTTTTTTTTTTTAGCTAAAAAGAGACAAAAAGCAAAAATTTTCTAGTTCAAAGATTTATCAAATGATTTGATTAAAATTTTGCAAGTAACTGAAGAAATATATTATCTAGTTCCTGAACAACAACAACAAAACAAAACAAAGAAAAGATCGCATTTCTACTTTAAATACTGAGGTTAGATTGATAAATAACGCGGAATTTTCAATTTTTCTTCACGTTGTGAAGCACTAAAACAACTATAAAATATTTCTTAATGAATAGATTATTTATTCTCCAATTCAAGAATTGCAGAAAATATTATGCCAAATTTGAACAAAAGTATGCATTTAATTTTAATTTATGAAATTTTTCGTAAGAAAATTCTACCATATTCTGTATTTGAGAAAATAGCATCTAAAAAGGATGTAAAATAGCATTAAAACGTGCGTAAATGCAAATACAAACAGTGTAGCTTCCCCCCCCCAAAAAAAATGGAAATAAATTTCTAACAATTTTATAAAGAAACCTGTTCAAATATTAAGAATATTAAACAAAAAAATTATAATTTGGACAAATTAAAAGCGTCTACGGAATGATAATGAAATTAAAATTTGAAACACTAAATTACATTGTTTCTATTCATGATAAGCATTTAATAAATTAACCTTGATTTAAAAGAAATATATTATTAATTCTGATATTTTCATCCAATCTAATTACCAGTGAAGAAATATCCATTAAATCAAATTACCAGTGAAGGAAATCAGTAAAATTGAATTACCAGTAATGAAATGTTCTTCAAATCAAAATACCATTATTAATTTGATTATTGATAAAATTCCTGTTAAATCAAATTATCAGTGATTAGATTTCCTCTTCACTCATAAAATTGATAACGATGGTGATGTAATATCGATGTTACACGATTAACAGTGTTATATCGATTGTAATTAATATTAAATTTATTCGAGAAGTTCTCCCTTCGATATCTTCGTGTGCTAATTTAATATGGCATATTTGTTCATTTCCTCTTAAGTGCCATAAAAATTATGTATATAACCATTAATGTCATTATATATTATTTTATGGATAAAATTTTTATGCAAAGAGTTTAACCCTCCAGCTGCGTATCTTGTTATTTCCGCAGATTGGCAATCAGTCCATTTTCTGTTGCATCCGACGTTTTCCGCAGTTTAGCGTTTATTTTACAATTACAGATTTTTATAATATTGTAGGTTGTTTGTGGGCGTTTTAACACATAAAGGATGAAACGGCCAACTGATGATAAAATGACTATATTCTGAATTTAGTTACAAGATTAATGGATGATGGACGGAACAGGAACAATACAAACACTGAAGTAAACAAAGTTAATTAAGACACCTCGTCTTCTTTCAAGTTATAGAACGTTACGGCTATCGTCTACAGTGGCATCGTCAAAACACGTCTTCTTTCTAGTTATGCAACGAACGTCTTCCGTTGCCAACGTCTTTCACCGCGGCCTACTCTGAACTGGCAGCTACAGTACTTTTGCCGCTAGAGGCGCTGGTTTTGGCGCACTATCATGACGGCACCACAATATAAAAATTACTATCGTGTAACATATGGTATCAGTTCACTTTGTTTGAAAAATATTTGAACTTATTTGCAAACATCGCATCTAAATAATGATTTTAAAGAATTACGCAGCTAGAGAGTTAAAAGAAGAGAGAGAAGGAAAAAAAAGAAAAAAAACCTTTCCGAAAAAGCTATAAAATTGCTAATGCCTTTCAACATATATCTCACCATATCACAAACAATGATTTTCGGCCTTGCTTTTAATATCTTATAATAATAAAAATAAATGTGTGCGAATGCTTGTGGGCTGGTGCTTTGTAGGCCATATTATCTGACCAAGAGCTACCACATTTGGTACTGGTATATTCTAGAGGGTGGAAATATGTATTCCAAAGCAATTTTTATTTTGAAATTATAATTAGAATTTTAATTTATTAAAAGTTAAGCGAAATTAATACATTAAAATGTTTACTCGGTAATTTCCAAAAATATTATTGCATAAACTGCTCTGTGAAAAAAATTTGTTTCTTTCAATTACATAAATCTAGTAATAATACAAAATTTTGCCAAATTTTCGCAATTTCTTAAAAATATTTTTTTACCTAATTTTCAACTATAGATTCCAATGTTATTCTGAAATTCAAACAGTTTTGTCAGAATTCAAGCAATTAATACAGTTTATTTCATCAAACATTTGATTCCGTGATTTTTTTTCATTGTTGAAAGTTGAAGATAAAGAATTCTATTTAATACCGCTCTAATTTACGTAACGAATAAGCTAATAAAGTCACAATACTGAGAAAGTTAGAAGATGGATCTACCGGGATATTATATTTTTAATAGCACTATGACGTCATAGGACTAGTTACCATTGGGAAGGTTCAAATACATAATAATAAATAAGACCATTAAAATAATACAGCTTTAATGTCTATGACTATTTTAGACGGAAATTAGTTTGTTGATAGAATAAGGGAAATAAAGTTTTGTATGAAAGATTTAAATGAAATCAAATATAGGCAATATCCCCAGAGTGTCTACAGTTCATTAATGTCAGCTACTTAAAAATAAGTACAGGACACGATTGTATTTTAAAATTGACTTATATTTGAAAATATAAAAATATTAAATCTAACATATTAACATTTCAATATACCAATTTCTGTAGTTGTGATTTATGGCACTTTACAAGCCCGCTGACAGTTATCTGTCAGCGATTTAAGCCGAGTGAGCGTCTCTTGTTTTTTCAGTAGCGCCAACTAGGGCCAAGAATACGACTTAGCTACTTCATGCGTCACATTTCCTCGCACAACCCCTTTTTAAAGGGGGGTACATACACACACCTCACAGATAGAACACAGAAGAAAAACAACCATGCCCGAACTGGGACTCGAACCTGGAACTCCCAGATCACGGAGAAGACGCGCTACTCCTAAGCCAGGACGCCAGCCTATCATTTTCTTTATTATGCAAAAATTTTCATTTATAAACATAATTCAACAATATAAATTTAAAATGTTCTTTTTCTTTGATTATTAACTTTCCATTTAAAATGTATTCATTTTTAATCGAAAATTGTTTTAAGGATAATATAAACATATTTTTAATTTTAATTATGTGGAAAACGATTTTTAAAAGTCTGAGGACACCTGAACCACAATGAAACATCAGATTCGAAAAGGTTAAATCGAAATTTTAATGGCTGCCAATTCCTAAATGTGTGAGTATAAACATTCATTGTATATTAAATTAAGCAATTTCAGCTAATGTGTAATAAAATAACTCTTTACTTTCAAAGTAACAAAGTAGAAGTATACAATCAGAAAAATGAAAGGTACTTGAGATTTTGAATAATCTCTACGTTTTAGACCTCCCTGGTTCCGAAAAACACATACGCAAACAATCTTGTCTGATTACGATAACTCAAAATCACTTTGAGCTGGACGAATGAAATTTGGCTCGGAATTTTACACCAAATTTGAATACTTCGATCAAATTTTAAACGAAATTCATTCACAGGAAATCAGTATTTTTGGCGTTCCGACTGCAAGTGAATATGATAATTACGAAATATAAAGAACCAAACAAATAAAAATTGGCGCACATTTTTAGTATCTAACGCGTAGATCCGTATCACATTTTGAAACCAATCCAGCGAGGGGTTGTTCATTTTTCGATCTGTAAATTAACAAGATAACTCTAAAATATAACGACTTATGTAAATGAAATTTGGTATGTAATCGTTTGACTAAAATTGTAGCGCTTTGTCAAGATTTGATTTCAAATGGGCGGAAATAAAATTGCCCAAAATGCATATTCAGCTTTCCTTGTTGCATTCTGATGCAGAAAACTCTCATGTTTGGGACTATGATAATAAAAATCGGAGCACTCGCAGTATTGTCGACCTTGCTTAAAAACCAATTTTATAAGGGGTTTATTTAGTTATATTAACGTCTCTTTATAAAGCACTGAGGCTATTTGGGGTCGAACCCCGTAATTTTGAACCGCGGTCAGATGACGACACTTTAACTGGCACGCCCCCCCCCCCTTCTTCACACCACATCACACCAGCGAGAGGACGTTCGACCTTGACGGATTTAACGTGCAACAGACCCCCTTACATGACAAGTTCTTCGGTGGAATCGGATCTCCAACCTGAAACCCTACGGCTCGCGAATCGAGCCTTACCACCAGACCACCGCGGCCCAATTTTATAAGAGGTGAGAAGTTTTCTCTCATATTTTCTACTAACATTTTTAGTAGAGAATATGCGATTAAATTTCCCGGACACCAACCCATTGGTTTCTTATGCTAACGTTAGTTAAAACAGCGAGAGTGTACCTTTCCCGTTTTTCCGTATTGTTTTACGTTTAGTTTCGTAATGTAACGAAAAGGTTTGGTTTGGTTTAGTTATATTAACGTCCCGTTTAAAGCAACACTTGGGCTATTTTGGGACGGACCTCGTAATTTTGAACCACGGGCAGATGACGAGGACGACACCTGAACTGGCACCCCCCTCTCCACACCACACCACACCAACGGAAGGACGTTTGGTCAGGACGGATTTAACGTGCAACTGACCCCCTTACATGACGGTTCTTCGGTGGAATCGGGTCTCGAACCTGAAACCCTCCGGTTCCGAAGCCGAGACAGTACCACCAGGTCACCGCGGCCCTTAATGTAACGAAAAGAATTAAGTGCATAGTTTCGATCGTTCTCCTTTGACTGACCGGGTCCAAAATTTGAGAGACACTTTGAATTTTGATGCTGTGATCTGCCATTGATACCAAATTTCATTTATCTTGCTTGTTGCGTTTTCAGGCTGTCATTTTTATCTATACACAAACAGACAGTAGACAGTCTTTTTTCTTGTTGTTGTTGTACTCTAAAATTAGTCTAAATTAAATACAAACTACATTTAAAAACAGAATATTTTTACAAAAATATTCTTATTTAAATACCTAATTTTGGTAATATGTTTTTTTTAAAATCAAAATTAGGTACAGATGTAAACTTTCTATTGTAAAGATGTATTAGGATTTGAAAATCTATCTTGATAAATTTTAGTTATTTGAGTTATATATAAGTAACCAATCTAAAGTAAGAAATATTTTGAAAACGAAACCAAAATGAAAACGAAACGAAATAGTTTCGGAATTGCAAATAAAAATTATTTCTTATTTAAACTAAAACCAAAAAGGAACAAGAAAAACTTCATAGTATTTAGAGAGCGCAAATGCAGCTACTTCTAAAACACAGATGAATTGATGCAAAAATATTAAAATCAAGTTAATAGGAAATCAAATAAACCAAATAAAAAAGAATCCGGCCTGAAGACTTTTCCAAGGGTCACCCTCAGGCAGGGATTTAAAAAAAAAGGGATTTTTTCTGTAAGGGAATGCAGACAAGAATGTCTAATAATGATTCCTCGTGACCAGAAAATCCCCTGAAATTAGGCCCAAGAGATATACCATTTTAACAGAAAGGACAATATAAAACAACAAATTAGAAGAAAATAACCCCTAATAAGTAAAAATACAATAACAAAATAACAATAAACATTAAAAACACTTAAACCATTAAAGATAAAACAAAAAGGAAAGAACATACCAGCAGCAGGAAGGAAATTTTAAGCTATCGATTGTGATTCCCGCTTTTTAAAAACACAAAGCTAACGTATAATAATTGTAGTCTTCCAGCACCATCTATTGAGTGATCTAATATGCAAGGAAAGTTCTATTTTTATTTTAGGTAAAGGATTAATAACAAACCATACCTTGTTTAATTAAAAAGTTGACATTACAGTTGTTGAATGTTGAAATTCATTTTTAATAAAATTTTTAATGAGGTTATTTGAAGCTTCAATATAGGAATATTTGTTATTGCAAACCCTTTTGAACCTGTTAACTTGTGAGAAAATTAGATTTTTGAAAATTTTAGAGTTTAGATTGGAATGGATTCTTTTTTTATTTGGTTTATTTGATTTCCTATTAACTTGATTTTAATACTTTTGTATATTATATAACATTCTTTCCTTAAACACAGATTCATTAAAATCTCTCGATCAAAAAGCAAAATTAAAATTGAAATTTATTTTCTCATATAAAATCAGATTCACTTATTTATTTCCGAATCATTAAATAAATTCGAAATTTTTGTGTCGAAAACTTACTTAAAATTTGAAAACAAATGCTGCTAACGAAGCCGAGTTTTCAGTTGTTGTTTATTTTTTTTTGTAAACACAGTAATTTTCGTAAAATGAATAAAGGCTTCCTTGTAACAAAATATAACTTTTTGTTGCATTAAACCAAATCAAAATATTGACTAATCAGTACTTTTATTTATTTATTTTTATTTGTTTGTTAACGATTTTTATACAACATTAAAACTTTATAACGAATCCTTTTAAACATGGTTTTAAAATGTAGATAAAAAAGAATGCTGAATCAACAAACTCAACTTATTACTCTTTCAGTCATTTTATAAAACGTATTCTGAATACTAATTGTTTTTTCAATGATTCATCTCATTACAACGTGTGCAGATGTTTTTTATATTTTCTCTAATGATAGGAATAAAAATAATTCACCCATTTTTTTTAAATATATGCGACTATGTTAGGAATGAATCTTTTTGGAAAATGTTATTTTGTTTAATTATTTTTCTTAAATCGTCCGAATTTTGTTTCTATGCTCATTCTGAAGAAAATGCATTGATTTTGATGCCAACATAATTTACATTCTAATGCTATTTTACATCATCAAACAATATTTTTTTAAATTCTAAATTTTAGTAACTTTTTTTTGTGAAAATCCTTATAATTTACTTATTTAAAAGATTTTACATTTATTTTAATGCCTTCAAAAAGTAAAAAAAAAATTGACAATTTTATGTTATTTATCAGTCGAATCCAAGTATTTACAGACTGTATTGGAACGAAATACAGCTTATTTCTTAGTTTATGAACTAGATAATATATATTTTTATGTTATCTGCAAACTTTTGAATAAATAATTTGATAAACTTCTAAACTAAAACGGTTTTGCTTTATATTTATTTTTTAAGCAAAAAGACATAATATTTTTTTCCAATTTTCCAAAAACTTGGATTGTAACTGATGTATTTTTGTCCCGAGGGTGTTTTTTTCAAACTATTTTATGTAAACATTTAAAAATATAAGTATTTTGTAAAATTAAATCAAAAATCGTCCCGAATGTAATGACATACTTTAATTTATTTAATACCTGTTTCATATTTATAAAAATGGAATTTTGTAATTCATGTCTTGATTGCTACCAAGGTTGATTTAACTCAAATATCCATTTCAGAGACAGCGTCTATTTTATCTCAAACAGAGGATGAAACAGGACCTTCTGAAAACCTTTCAAATTTATTTCAAATGTGAATACATTCGGGACGAATTTTTTTGAAAAACTATCGGAAATTGTTAGTTATATTTTTGATACGCACATTTAAAAGCTTAAAAAAACATTTATAAAGCATTATAAAAAAACTTTATATTATGAAATATATCAGTTAAATAGAAAAAGTTCTTTTTTTAATTAGGAAAAATAGCCTTTTTTTTTAACTAAAAAGAGATATAAAAAGTATTCTAGATTAGAGATTTACCAAATTATTTGCTTATTATTTTGTAAGTAGCTTAAGAAATATATTATCTAATTCTTGAACAAAAAATAAACTTATTTCTATCTATTGTTTAAATACCGGGGTTCAAAAGATAAAAAAACAACACGAAATGTCATTTTTTTAGCACTGTAAAGCACTAAAAAAACTATAAATGAATAGATTATTTATTCTCTAGTTCAGGAACTATAGAACAAACATATTGAGGAATTATTATACCAAACTGGAACAAAAAATATGCATTAGATTTTAATTTATGCAGTTTTTAGAAAGAAAATTTTATCAAAGATTAGAATTTGAAAAAATAGCATCTGAAGATGCAAAATAGCATTAAAACGTATGTAAAATCAAATATAAAAATCAGTTAACTTCCCCCCCAAAAAATAGACTTAGAAACAAAATTCAAACGGTTTTATAAAAAGGAATACATTAGGAATCTTAAATAAAAAACATTCTTAAATTTGCAAGAAAAATTGACTTTTCAATATTATTGCCTACCTTAAGAATATTTAAAGTTTGGTCACAAAAGCCACTTAAAAAATGATTAAGGATGCGATCTGGCTGCAGAAACTATTTAGACTTGGCGTTTAGGAGAGAGAATTTCAGGTTTGGATATAGAAACTACTTAAAGTTAGACTAAGGAGTGAATTGTTAAAGGATTTGACTAATTAAAAGATTGCAGTAAAAGATTTCAAGAAAGAGGATTGTCGACTCTCACTGTTTCAAATCAGACCCGTTTAAGAGGAAGAGTCCATCTGGTAGTTACGCAGCATTATTCACATTTCTCAACACGGGCAATAAATATATGACAGTTAATGATTTTGTTAATAATGACATTTGTTAGGGTTGAAGGAGTTCATAGATGAGTTAAGGTTATATGCTTCAATTTCGTCGGCTTTTTTTTGTCGTTACCATGTTCAATGATATGCCAGGTTTTTGAAATTTTATATACTTGTGTATTCTCGATGACAATATATTATAACAATATTTTTAGAATTTGATATTCAGTTCGTCGACTAAATTTAATAACTTTGATTTTATAAGAGTGATATTACTAGATAATTGATTTGAAAAGAAAAATGATTCCATAATATTTGCAACCATTGACTAGTAGAATAAAGAAAATCGAATATGAATTTTGGATGCCTTACTTTCGGCTGATTGAAACCAAAATTTCACACAGAATTACAGCATGATCACATACCACATATCTTTTCACTAAGTTGCTGTGCATTTGAGATATCGAGTTTACTACAGTAAATCAACCCAATAATGGATTAAGTTAAAAATTTGCTACAAATCTACATTTTTGGTATATCAAATTTCATTTATCTAGCTCTTTGTGTTTTATTGTTATTGTGTTCACAGACACATTTACGAAAGCAGATTTCATTTCAATGAATTTCACTCAAAATTTGACAGAACCAAACCAATAGATTGTGGATAAAGACCATAAACCAAATTTCATCTGCCCAGCTCAGAGTGTTTTTGAGTTGCGTTCACAAACGGATCAATTTCAAAAATGTGTTTTTCTGGACCTAGAAAGATCTAAAATGAGGAGATTAGTCAACATTTCATTGTCGAGTTTTGACAGTAACTAACAGTCATTTGCATACGAGAAAGTAAAAAACTTCATTGGTTTAGAATTGAGCTATTAGAAAGTCTTTGCATCTCGGATTCTGAAAGGCTGTAAGGTTATTTGTCAGGACAACTTCGGGTTCTATATAGCCAGTACAAATAGGACTAACGATCCCTTCTGTTGAATATATGATTGAAAACTATTTTATTTTAACACAATCATTCGAAAGTATTTCTTTCATTTTTTTATGAGCTGAAATCTCAGGTTTGAGAGTTAATTATTTGTCACGATAAAAAGGCAGTTGGTTTTTAGAGAAGACGTTTGATATTGTTATATTATATATAAATTCAATTAGGTTCTTTTTGAATCCACATGAAAAAATTCTCCAATTATTTAAAGAACTCTTATATTCACATATATTATTAAATGCCAAAACCCAAAAAGATTACTAGATTTTAATAAATTAAAAATAAATACAGCTATATTAAAGAAAATTTTATATGTCCATATTGAATTTGATATTTAAACTAAACCGTAATATCATGCTGATGTTTTATACGAAGACATTTTTAATTATATTTGAATTATAGAAGCCATCTAAGTAAAATCATAATTTTAATTCGAAAATAATTTTTAAGATTTGCATTTAAATATTCTTAGGCAAAAAAAGAAAATACTAAATTTCTGCAAGAAACAATATCAAAAATTCAAGTAAATTACAGCTTGGATTAAAGAAGAATAAAAAAGAGAAAAAAATATCAAAAAGTAAATTTTTAAATAAAGAATTCATGAACAAATTTGGCGAGCAAGTGAAGTGCAATATAATAAATAAATACATATTAATGAGCAAATACACATTTACGAAATATACCATTTTGTTCTATAGAGTTCAGAATATTTTTGATTCAAATAAATCAATAGATGTTGAAACATTCCAAGAAAATAAATTGCATTTTTATTTATTTTTAATTATTCGGAATGTTGAAAATCTATTGATTTCTGGTGATCTAGAAATCACTAAATAAATAGCAGAAAAAAGTGATATAATGAATTCTCCAATTAAAAGTCGTTAATTTAAATTTAAGAAAATGAAAAAAATTTAGCTCTCGTTCTCTTTTAAGCGGTACATTTATAGAATTAAAAAATATTTTATTTAATTAACTGTATAATTAACTGAGATTAACTGATAATAATCGTATATTTAATTGTAAATAAAAACTAGGCGTTGTTTATATTTAGTTATTTTTATCAACATATTTTGCACAGAGGTCCAATGAAGCAGAAAAAAAGCTATTGATAGCATGCATCAAAAATTGTGACGTATTTAATCAGAATGACAAATATATGCACTTCTGGGGGGGGGTAAAAATTTGGTATGTAATTAATGTATAAAATTATTAGAGTTGTATTAAATTTTTGTAGAAATTTATCTGTACTATAATTTCAGTCAAGACCAAATTTGTCCCTGCGCTAATTCAAAAGCTCGGCGCGCACTAGATAAATGAGAATTCACTTTGGCTGTTTACATTAAAATTGTAAATATCCCTCAAATTTTGAACCAAATATATCTGAACGTGTTGAACTAAAATCTGTGAACGTGTTGAACTAAAATTATAACGAACTGTATAAATGAAATTTGGTATGCCGCCTGTTAGTTTCATATCTATGACAAATTTTGGACCAAGAGAAGGAAAGTCTCTTCTAAAGTTGTATAACGCAAAACGCACCAAACTATGGAAAAATACAAGAAAGTTGAAGGAAGAATGCTCTCGATTATTGTATTTTATTAATGCTAAATTATGAGTCAATAATAAAGAAGGAAAAATAATTTACAGATATAATTATACGTAATTCAGGAAATACGAACATTAAAAAGTTTTCGCAAAGTCAAGAGGCCCATTTAATGAGAGATAATTACAAAGATGGAGAATAATTAAATTATATAATGCGAGAAAAAAATAGGGAAAATTCTATCTTAATTCTTATTTAAATCTCAAAAATAGAATAAATAAAATATAATGAAAAATCAGTTTAAGCATAACCATGTTATAGCATTTTAAACTCGCTTTATAAGTGTATTTAGATAAATAAAAAAGAAAAATCAATTAAAGATAAAAATTTCTTAAAATGCTAAATTAAATCATTACTTTTAATACACATAATCATATTTATGTGATACAATGAGATAGTATTGAGTAAATTATTTTACAAAGAACTTAAAATGATTTTAATAAGTACTTATATTTTAACGCCTAATTAACTTCTAACCACAAAAAAAAATGATCATAAACAATCACTTCAGTACTGAATCTACGACTGCAGTATCAAAATTATATTTAATACTTTTTGTGAAATCATAAACCGAATTGAATTGTTGAATCAAGCATATAAATAGTTTAAAGGAAAGTGGTTGAGGGAATCGTCCATTTAGAATGTAGATTAAATTCAATACATTACAAATCATACATTCAACACAAATTTCAACGCAGCCTGACAACTTTAAAAACAGCTAACTTTGTTAAAACAGCGGCATAAAGGCTCGATTCGCACAATTCTAAACAATCCGCTTTAGTCCGGTTCAAACATGATAATTCTCGAATCACGTCAACTCGATTTAACCGGAATCACAATACCAACACGCCAGACGATATTATATTCCGCAGCGTTTTCGAAAACGCTCCATCGACACCAAAAATAAACAGTTGTCACTTCCCCTTCTCTCTCCCGTTTTAACCCTTCTGTCCCTTAAATTCGTTCCCATGACGACGAGTGGGCGGAGCCCGCCCGCATCTCGTCGCCGGAGCAACCGGAATTATGGCAAAGGGATGAAAGAGTGATGCGTCGGTGGTTCGCAGGGAAGCGACGAAAAAGGGGGTGGGGTCGATTCCTGCATAACAGGCAGGGTGCTGACCAATGGGAGTGAGGGGAGAGATAACCCTTTTAGGGGGTGAACGGCTTAAAATTCCAGACGGGGTCGTTGAAAAGGGATATGCATGGGTGAACTGCTGCAATAGGACTTCGCATGTACTATTCAACTCGGTGGGTTGCAGCTAATAGGAGGTTATAGACAGAGTAAACTGTTTATAAGTTTGTTAGTTTTTTAAATATATAAATTATCAGTGAATTTTAAATTAAAATATGTGTTTATCCCTTATTCTGTAGCAGTAATTTAAATCTTTTAAAATTTATAAACATTATTCTAATGGTAAGTTAATAATAATAAGTTTAAGTAATGGTAAAGGATTCAAATAGATTTTTTACACTATTTTGACATTTATAAAATTATTTTTGAACTATATCATTTTATCTGTCGTCCAAATTTTTGTTGCATTTTTGATGATTAAAAAACTTTTTTTTTGAATAATTTTCAAAAATAGATTATATTGTTGCAGTAAAACTTAAACAGTTTTCACTGTTTCATGAAATATTAGTTCACACTATTTTTCTATTGTCAAAATTGTTTATAAACTAAGGGTGAAAGATTGTGTTCATTATCTATAGAGTTTTCAAAAGGAATCACAAAATAAAATCACGTTATGGTGAGAGCTAAAGTGAGATTTGAAACATTATTCAAACGCTTTAAGCTTTTAATGGCACTATGATATTATGGGAATGGACTCCATTATTGTATGTATGCAATAAAAAGAACAGATCTAAATATATTAAAATAACACGGCTATATCTCTCATAAGTCCTGTACATAAAGCTATGAACAAGAAATGTAACTGAAATTAAACAGAAGTAATATTCCTGACGAACCAACTCAGAAAATTATAAAATAAAACCGTTTACTAAATTATTAGTGTCTGAACTAAAAACTCCAAGCTTTAATGATATTATTTTTACTTTCACGGAATCAAGTAATACAAAAAGAAAGTATTGCATTTGTCAAAAAAATTCGAACTCGAGATTTGATGAATATCCAAATTTCAGATCTGCCAGAGTCCGAAAAACACAGTTTTGGAATTACGATGGTCAGTTTGTGAACACAATAATATGAGATATTCGAACAAAATTTGGTGCGTGGTCTACATCAAATTTGTTGATTTTAATTGAATTTGAAATGAAATCCATTCAGAAGAGACTATTCGGGTGTCCGAATACAAGTTAATACAATAACTACAAAATAAAGAAAGCTAGATAGATGAAATTAGGTAATCAGATTTAATATCTAAAATTTAGACACCTGTCAGATTTGAAATTATCTGTCAATTTGTATTTTTGCATGCATATAACGCTACAATTCGAAAATATAATGACTTAAAATAAATAACATTTTGTATGTGACTTTATGATTACAATTATAGTTTTATGTCAAATTTTGATTTCAAACGGTCGAAAAAAAGACGTCTAAATATATATTCAGTTTACAGGTACTTGCGTATCAACCGCATGTCAACGATTAATCTCCAAAGTTCGCACGATATTAGTTGCTACATTTCGGCAATGGCATGCATTTAATAATACACAGCTATTGATTTCGAGTAGTATTTCTTTATTTTACTAAGAAGCACACAATTGTCATGTCTGGAACTCTGAAAATAAAAATCTGAGCACCCACGGCCTAGCCAAAATTCATAATTTGATGCTGGATGGGCTGAAGACTTACCAGAGAGTATACGATAAAGTTACAGGGAAGCCATTCTAACAGGATGTCTCCGTATTTCTGATTACAATTTTTCAGCCTTTTAGTTCGGTAACAAAAGCGTATTTTTAAAACAATATTATTACTATTGTGCCATGAATTTATATTGGGATTTAACAAATTCCATTTACCGCTGTCAGGGTCCGTTTTTCCAAAAAAATTCAAGATTGAAACTCAGGGAATCTGATTACTGTAGGTGAACAATTCTAATGAGAATATGGCTTTTGAATGCTTATTCTTATTACTATATTATGCCTTGAT
>JAPMOR010114528.1:128990-164060 GCA_026543865.1 Argiope aurantia
CGTGTTCGAGACTGTGGAAATAAAAATCTGAGCATTCGTAGAGATCACTACCTAATTGAAAGTTCACAGTTTTATGCAGGGATGATACCACCTTTATTAGAAACTATGCGAAAAAGCTTTCTCCCTCTCATTTTCTTTTATTTTGACAAATTTAAAATATTTTTAAATATATTTTTATTGGCAATACTTTTCTTCAGTTTAGTTACAGCGTTTATAGGCATGCGCAGTGTTTATGTGATGAATTAAATGCATTTAGAGTGTGCTTATGCAAGTTAATACTGCTATATAATAAGAGTAAATTTTTTTTAAAAAAATAATATGATACATTATTATGCTACCATATTTCCAGACTAGAAAATTTCCAATACTCTTTTAAATTTTGAAACAAAATTTCAAATTCTCCTTCAAACTTTTTTAACGTATATATCCATGCCGTCGTGTGAATCGAATTTCAAATGTTGAATGGTCGTTAGGTAAAAAAGAGTTCGAGGGCTATCATTTTTCAGAGTTTTCAAATTATAAAATAATAACAATTTTTGTATTTCTTCTTTGTTTATGGCAGTATAATTTACAAGATATTTTTTAAAGATTTAGATAAATGATTCATTCCAGGGCAAATCACTTCTAATTTCAAATATTTTCTCGAAGTGAAGAAGAAAGCCTAAAGAATTTTATTGACAATTTCTCCTTTAATTATCAATTCATATGTGACAATATTAATCAATAAATCGATAAACTATCATATTTTTTTTTATAGAAAAATAGCTTACATGAAATGAATTGCTTATTTTATTCAATGGTTTTTCGAATAGTTATATTCCATTTATATATTTATCATACTTGTTTTCTTTAATCAGATTTTACTGTATCTACAATCTTCAAAATAGGCCTGAAGAGAATATTAGATAAGAACAAGAAGTGTATCTTTGGAATAGATGACGCAGATACTGAATATCTAAACATCTTCTTTTCGTTTATATTTGTTAACATATTTCGCATATATTTATTTGATCATACTTATTGATTTTTTATTGCAAATATTATTTTATATTCTATATTTTATTTAGTTATTAGTATTTGTTTTGTTTTTTTGTCAACATTTTTCTTAATTTCTCTGAATATTAACAAGCACGTTATTATTCAATGTTTTGTTATATAACACTATGTTTTTTGTATGTTTGATTTTCATATTTTGCTAATCTTTGCTAATCTAAATAAATATACATTTATCGCATTTTGATTATTTCTGATATATATTACTATTTTAAGTTTGAAACTTGGCGTTTAACTTATTGTTGATCGGTTTTTTCTTTTTCTTTTTTTTGCAAAAACTAACGCTTGTGAGTGGAAAGGCAGATGAATTAAATTCTTTTATCGAAAGACGTCATATGACGTTCCAAATCAAAAATGTGTGGTTATTGAAGGACGTCATATAACGTTCCCGGTCATGGTTATCAAAAGACATCATATGATGTTCCATGTCAACAATATGTTAACAGTTATTTTTCTTTTTTATAAAAATATATAAATGCCGTGTTTTGAATTGTAATATTAAACCTCAAAGTATTAATAAATTCTTGAAAAAAAAGAGCTTTCTGATATGTTTTTATTTTTTCCAAATCTTTTAACATAAATAATAGTCATTGTGGCTATGAATATATACATATAAATTCCACATTTTCTCTTAAACATTTAAACTGAATTCAAATAAATTTTGCACTCTTATTATATAAGATACGTGAGAGAATACTGTCAACTTTCTGAAGCACAAAAATTAATTAAATATTCAATTAATTAGAAATTAACAAAAAATTTGTCGCTTTAAAAATTTGAACTACTCTACCAACATATTTATTACATTTGTATTTGAACTACTCTATCAAAAATTTCTCTTTCATTTTAATAGCTTTTGAATATAATTTTATTGGTCCTAAATTAGCCGTGATTTAAGCACACTTCAAGTTTAAATCAATTGTCAAAGAAAGGCATCCTTTTTTATGTTATCGTATACGTAGTATCGAGAAAGTAGAGCAATCGTCAAAGAATTCGAACTCGAGATTTAAACGAATTTCCACGTTTTAGAACTCCCAGAGTTCGAAAAACACATTTTTGGAAAATCTTGGTCTGTCTGTGACAAAGATAACTCAAAAACGCTTTGAGCTAGATGGTTGAAATTTGGCATGCGGTCTTTACACCAAATTTTCAGATTTCTATCAAATTTTGGGTATAATCTGTTCAGAGAGTGTCCTTCTGTCCGGCTGTTCGAGTACCAAATAATAGGATAATTATTAAAACTAAGAGAGGTACATAAATAAAATTCGATACACAAATTTAATATCTACTATGTAGACTTTTAGCAAATTTTGAGCCAAATATAATAAAGGGTCTGTCGGTATGTACTTTTCGAAACGTGCAAAAGCGATAATTCACAAACACAATGATTTAAATATATCAAATTTGGTATGGGATTTAATTACAAGTGCAGTTTTGCATCAAATTTTTGTTACGATCGGATGAGAAAAACGTGTGAAAAACAAAAATTCAATTTTCAGATACTATTAACCGCATGCCAGAGATTAATCGTAAAAAAACTCGCCAATGATGACAGTATAGATTCAGTAAAATTGCCTAAATTCACGCCAAAGGTTAATATTTCGTCACTATTGTACGACAATACCATGTATGGCGTTCTCTGACATGTTAAATTTTTTACAGGGTATGCGGGAAAGTTTTGCAAGGACCACACCCGCTTGTTAAACTTCAGCATTTATAAACAAAATTTACCTACAAATATCATGAAGAAATTTAGTTATTCGTGATTTTTAAAAATCGTTTGGTTCAATTGATATTATAATTTTAATTAAACGCAGACGATAAAAGAATAATATACTGCACAAAAGTAATTTGTACGTTAAAAATATACATGAAAACATTTTAGTCCCAATAAACTCATATATTAACTAGTTTTTACGCGATAAAAAGGTCTTTTTTTTTTTGCGTGTATTACCGTCTCCACTTGATAATGTAAACTGATGGTGACTGGACGCAAAGTTAGCCGCCTTATGAATAGTGCCTAAATAGAGTTCTTGAAAATTTTATTGGAAAAACCTTACGAAACGTGTTAATAGAATATATATTACTCATAATTACCAGATCAATGAACTTATCTTTTTATGAATAGATCTCAAGATAAGTGAACAAAATTTATTTGGAAATTCATGCCGGTAAACGATTTTTCTTTCAAAAAACCAAAGGGGTACGCAGACATGCCAAGAAATTTAATTATATGACGGGAAATAACATCAAAGCCGCCTCGCGTACGTTTATCGTTCAATTAATTTATTTTGTATGATAAAAAACTGACCTATCCCGTTGCCGCTTTAGTTATCAATTACCCATCTAGTAAAAACGTTGGGCGCCTAGAATAATAATTCCATATAAACACGCAAAGAGCAAGTTCGTAACTCCTCCCCTCTTTATGGTTCGTGATTGGCTGGATTTTTTTTTTTTAGCTTTATATATATTTTATATAGTTTACAGATTTACCTTAGTATAAATCAGGATGATCATTATAGCTATGTATTTATGTATTACAAATCCCTTTCTAAACGACTAGTCCGAATTCCATCAACCTCGCAAATTTATTTAAGATGAAAGAAGATACTCTTAATTTTTCAAATTGCGAAAAATAAATTTCAGTTAATTTAGGAATTAATCAAAATTTTATTATCTTGTGCAGTAATTTCTTGATAAATTATGACACAAGAAATATGTTTATATTGTCTTAAAATTCAAAATTTTACTATTTCAATGGCATTAATTCAAAAACTTAAATGCAATTTTCCTTAACATTTTTATTGGTTTTTTTCAAAATTAAATAAATAATTGAACACATGCAGACAATTTTTAAATAAGGAAATTTTTATATTTATATTTGATATTTAAAAAAATATTTTGTGCAATGTTTTTGTTGGTTTTAAAAGATTATAATTGTAATATTTATAATAATAACTTTTGTTGTTAAAGAACAAGAACATAAATAAATACCAGAACACATTAGCAGAATTTTGGAAGAAAATTAAAAGAAATGTTTAAAATCAGATGATTAACAAAATCAACTGTATTTATATCAGAAACCATAACTGATTTAATTCACTGATATGGAAGAAATCAACTAACGAGTGTTTTTAAAAACTGTTTGGTTTAATCAATATTTCCATTTTTATTCAAAGCATTTCAGACGATAAAAAGATTTCGTGCATTATAATATTTTATACAAAAGTAGCATTTACATTAAAAATATTAGGAATAGAATTATTTTAAACCCGAGCAATGCAGGATATATATCATCGAGTCTAAATATATATAAAAATCGTTGTGACTATGTATGCGTATATGTTGCCGCTTTCTCTATAAGTAGATGGAAAAAATTCAACCAACTTTTACACAGTTATTATTTAAAATAATAGAAAAAATATTATTGACTCTTCGAGTTGCAAAAGCTAATTAAACATTTAGAAATGAACTGAAATGTTCTTATTTTTCTCTAATAACATCGAAATAAATTATTTCACAAGAAATATTTTTATACCATTCAAAAGTTCAAAATTTTACTTTTTTTAAAAAATAATATTAGTTTCTTTCCAAGTAGTTTTTACTTTAATTTCTCATTAATTTTTCAAACTTTTATGAATTATGGAATATTTTACAGAACACTTTCGCAGAATACTGAAGAAATATTCATAGAAAAGTTTAAAAGTGAATGATTAACAATTTATATTACAAAATTAATTTGATTAATGAAACATTATTTAATTAATTAACAAAAAACATTTATTAAAATCTCTCATATTCTAGTATTTATGAAAAAAATTTAAAGAACTTCAGATAATCGGATTTTGTAAGATACACATTTTATACAAAAGTAATTTTTACATTAATAATATATATGAAAGTATTTCATCCTAAGCAGCTCTGGGTGTTTCAAGAATGACCAGAAAAAAAAATGAAAGAAATTATAGTACAAATTAATACAGATAACTTACAATTAACTCTGATTGATTGATATAGTACCATTTTAATCCTAAATGTAAATACATATTTTGTATTCATTAAATAATTATATCATAAGCAAATTTCTGATATACCCAGAACTTCTTGAATCCTTTAAGAAATAACCTTTTCTCATCTATTAACTGAATATTCAACCAATCAGAATGGCTCTGGTTCCAATTAATCCAGATAGTTAGAACTTTTTTGTATTGCAGTATCTCAGATTTATCATATCTTATTAACGAAGTTTTATAGGAAAATATTTTTTATGTCTGTGAAGTGTACAAAATATTGCAGTCGTCGAAAATTTCGAATTCGCGATTTTAGTGTATTTTTTAGGTTTTCTTTAGTCCAAACACCACATTTTTGGAATTATATCTTTGTGTCGCCAGTTCGTTGAACACGATAATTCAAAAATATTTTGAGCTAAATAGATGAAATTTGGTATATGGTCTTGACATTAAATTTGTAGATTTCCACCAAATTTAGAACGATATTCATTTATAGGAAGACCTTTTAAAGACCTTCTTTCTTTGATTGGTTGGGTTTAAAATTGTACTAAAGCATTTATACACAAATCTTGTTTTAAGTCATGGAAATATGAAGTTTGATTAGTTTAATAAAACTTCTAGGTCGAATATCTTAAGAATCACAACACTTCTACACTTCGTATATTAAAAAGTAAAAAAGAATGCAGAAAAAGAAGGGGGAGTGACATAAATCGAAAATGTTGGTCACAGTAAAATCCCAATTATAATTTTTTAAAGAATTTATCGGACAAAATTGTGAATTATAGAATTTCTAGAAACCTAGAACAAAAAAAAAAAAAAAAAAATCGTTTTAGAATGCTTGGAAGAATTCATTTTCTGAATATGAAGAATAGAGAGGCTCATCGTTTAAACTTTTAGAGCTTCAAAAAGAAAATTTTAAAAAAGAAGAAGTAGTATCAGTAACTGTCTCGAACTGGAAAAAATTCCGGTCTGCCAGATGACATAGTGGGTAGTGACAGTTCCTACAGTTTACAGGCATAGTAGGCGGATTATCCAGCTGTTCGAATCTAGTGAGTTAAAATCAGATCGTATGTTAAGACTTTTTTTAGATTAGAATTTTTCTTTATTTATAGGAGTAGATATGTTAAAGATAAGCTTTTGTGACATAGTAGACGCTTTTAATATAAATTAAATGTAACAAAGTATAGTTTTCGGTTGTTGCTAAGGGTAAAGATACTACGTTTCTTAATTTGCAATTCATTCACGAAGAGTTTTAAACTCTACTAACAATAAAAAAGATTGTGTGTGAGAGCAACTATCTGTGTTTTGGCGCCCTACAGTAGTACCACGACAAACTGTATCCGAAATTTTAATTTAAAAAAAAAATGGAATTTTTGCGCTTTTCTGCATTAACACCAAAAAATATGGTTACTCAAAACATATTTTTATATTATTTTAAAAATTGAAAAATCATTTTTTAATGACATAAATTTAATTGCCATGAAAATTTGGCTTGGATTTTGGCAGTTTCTGCTTAGTTTTAAATAATAGATTTTATTGTTAAATGAAATTCAAACCGTTTTCATTGTCGTATCAAATATTAAATACTGTAAATCCCTTTCAATGTTGAAAGTTAAAGAAGAAAGATTCTGTTTAAATCTGGGTTCAGTTCTCTTTTATCTTTTTTAATTCTTTTTATGGAAAAGCCATCTCTGTCGACGAACTGGTTCCCTAGAAATATTTGTTTCATTTATTTTCAATTAATATTTTATTCAAAACTTGATGTTCACTATTTCTTTGGGGGAAAAGATACTTTAAGCATCAAATTGCTAAATATCATGAACGTGTTACTGTATAACCCTTAAACGTGTATAATCCTTACACCTATTCTGTTTATTGTGTATATGAAATTAATTCTCACGTCATCATAGTGCCATTACAAAGATAACTGTCTCCAATTATCCATTTTCAAACTGAACATTGTCTTTGATGGTAATGTGATTTCATTTTCTGTTTCCTGCTATGAAGTGCGGAGATATTAAACAAAATCGTTCTCCAACAACAGAAGAAAATTGCGAAAATGAAAAAATGGAAATAGTTTGAATTTTATTAGAGTAATACAATCTATTATTAAAAATTATGCAATATATTATATATTATATAATTGTTAAAATTCAGAAAAATTTATACTTTAAATAAATTGAAATCATTAAAAAATAAGTTTTAAATATTTTTTATACGATGTAGATAAATAATTTAAATTATAATTAAAATATCTCCAACAAAATATTT
Organism: Argiope aurantia; assembly: GCA_026543865.1. Lineage (NCBI taxonomy): Eukaryota > Metazoa > Arthropoda > Arachnida > Araneae > Araneidae > Argiope > Argiope aurantia. Next base: position 136,325 of record JAPMOR010114528.1, read on the forward strand.
CTTCCTGTAGTAAAATTATAGATTAGTGTATGCATTCTTCCAAAATACATCTGCGCCACATTTGATAGCTCTAATATCTGATATAGTTTCACAGCTTTGCAAAAGCAACAGCAAGAAAAGGGTAGTCTAGTCAATCCGCAGTATGGCGCGTTTTGTGTTTTGTAATATATAGAAGGAAATTGAGTACTGATTTTAGACACAATTTCAACGCTTGGATCGAAAATTTGACATAGATTTGCACCTTTGGCAAGCAACAAGACAGGATAAATTTCATTCCTTCAAATCGTTTTGGAGTTATTTTGCCTGCTTTCAAGCGAATATATAAATCACAAAATGATGACCACCTTTGAAACATTTCGTCCAATCCAACAATTTTGTTGATAAATCCAAGTTTCATCCATACAGTTTAGTGTGTTTTCGTGTTATTCTGTTCACATGCTTACGGACAGATAGACAGATAGATTTCCACCAGATGTATTTCGTCCAAATTCTTATGGTAATCTACAAATGTTAAGAGATTACATTCCAAATTTCATCGCACCAACCGAGTGCGCTTTTATGTTCGTAGACAGACGGACAGGCATAATTCTGAAAATGCCTCTTTCAAACTTTGGAAGATCTGAAAGACAGTTTAGTTTAGTTTAGTTATATTAGCGTCCCGTTTGAAGCAACACTAGGGCTATTTTGGGACGGACCTCGTAATTTTGAACCGCGGTCAGATGACGAGGACGACACCTGAGCTGGCATCCCCCTCTCCATACCACACCACACCAGCGGGAGGACGTTTGGTCAGGACGGATTGAACGTGCAACAGACCCCCTTACACGACGGTTCTTCGGTGGAATCGGGTCTCGAACCTGAAACCCTCCGATTCCGAAGCCGAGACCTTACCACCAGGCCACCGCGGCATCTGAAAGACAGAGGTTCATCAAAATTTCGAGGAGAATTTTTTGGCGATCAAATACTTCCAGCTTGTATGCTTCAAATACGAGAAAGTGAAAAACTGATCTAAATATATCTTTATAGTAAATGAATAGGACAATTAATTTGAGCAAAATCTCCTCCTGCAAAAACTCAAGACATTCTTCCCTCTTATGGAATATTATGACGAAGCTAAGGTCATTTAACTTTATTCAAATATTTATGCAAAAATTCAGGACAAACATGCTTCAGTGTGATTTTAGCAAAATACGAAAGCAGGTAACAGGAATCATTTCCAGTAAAACGACGTTTATTGTCAAAATCCAATTAACTTTTCATGTAAAAGGTCTCTCAAAAAAGCACAGGTGAAGAAGTCAAAGTAGAAAACCTGTAGTTCTGGAGTAGAAATCACGATATTTATAAAATTTCAATTTGCAATACAAATCGTGATTTAAAAGAGGTTCTTGAAGCTAACACTTGCTCAGGTTAAATGAGTATGTCTTCTTTGCTTAAGAAATTTGTCCTGACGTTCAGAATTTCTAAAATGGAAACATTTTATTTTTACTTTTTTCCCATATGAAACATGCAAAAAAACTGCATACGTCAAAAAAAAAAAAAAAAAATATTATCGAAACTTTTAAGTTATTATGTGAGTGCATTATTTTTTTTACAGTCACGTGATATCAATCCGACAGAAAAACAGTATCGTATTTCTACATGACTCATGTTTCGCAATCATCAGCATTCATAAAATCGATGGTTTTTGACCATCAATCGAGTTCTAAAAGTTTTTCTCGGGGCCAGAATTTTTTTTCCTTGAAAAATCAGTTTAAACCGGTTTTAAACAATCACGTGACTATCAGATTATGTCGTCGATATTTAGAAAATGGTTTGTTTCCATCTCAAAAGCGGTCAAACTCCAAAACTTTTTCTCGAGGTTCAGAATTTTTTTAAAATTATTATTATTATTTTGCGAATATCCGGTTTAAACCGGTTTGGAATAATCACGTGACTATTGTATTGCGCAATTGTTAACTTTAAAAAAAAACGATTTTTTTTTTTTTGCTTCCCCTTTCTCTCCTCCCCATCTCAAAATAATCGCTTGACCTCTAAAACAATTTTGGTCCGTCCCAAAATAGCACTAGTGTTGCTTCAAACGGGACGCTAATATAACTAAACCTAAACCTTGAGGCTTCAAAAACCCCAAACTAAAACAGCATCATGTTCTCGCATGATTAAAAAAAATAATTAAAAAAATGCGATAACCAGACTTTCTTGAATCTCCACTTTTAGGCCTCTTACAGTCCGAAAAATACATTTTTGGATTTATGTTTGTCCATCTGTCTGGCGAAATTCGGCATAAAGTTTTAAATCCAAATTCGTAGATTTCTATGAAAATGTGGATGATATACGTGAAAAGGAAGACTGTCTGCATGCGAACACAGTGAAGGAATGATAATGGAGGGAGTATTCAGGGGACCACTCCCTTAGTTTTCATATTGTATTTTCGAAATAAATCTAGTATCTATAAAAATTTAAGTCTGAGGGCCACTTATTTGGTTCATTCAAACATTTGAGTCAAACTCGCGTTTTAGACCAATCGATAGCCGGGGGGGGGGATATGTTCTTATTACTCTTCATTGTGTTACATTGTGGAATTTTACAAAGCATTCGCTGTATTGGATCATTTAGCTCATGAAAATAATTTTCTAGATATGTACAATTTGATAATTGCTTTGATTACCAATACGTAACCATTAAAATTCATACTGAATCGCAATAACCTGAAATTTGTTTCAGTTTATTTTAATTCTTAATTTTAATTTCTTTTGCTATTCGATGGCTAAAAATTAAACAACGTACCTGCCAAAAAATTTAAAATTAGATTATGTAGAGGAACAAGACTCTTTATAACTCCATTATGAGGTAGATGAAAATAACAGACGAGTTTCAGGAGCAGTTATTTAATTATTTTCTAAGTTCCACCTTTCACAAGATAAAACAAACACGAACACGAAAATACACGATACTCATTTAGAAATACAATCTAATAATGTTCCCCAAAAAGGATCATGGGAAATATACCTTGATACTAATAAAGTAAAGCCATATGTTGTATCAAAAGAGAAGCAATCGAGTTATGTAACCTCTACAATTATCCAATGAGCGATGTTTTATGATCTAAAAGTATCTAGTTGTTTTATAAGCAGTTAAAATAGAATGTAAAGATGTTACTTAGGCCTAATCGAACAATTTTCTTCGATTTCCCAACATTTTTTTTTGTACTTACTTTCTAAATTAGATATATAAAATTAGATGTAATGCACATAAATTAGGTGTTCCGATATGAAATGGAGTCGCACCAGCAATTTTTGACTGGATAAAATTAAAAATTATTTACGTGTTTCGAGTACGTAACTGCAATTTTTCTTTTTCCCATTCTTTTAATGCTTCAAACTGAAAGTGATGAAAGTGACCACTAACTTTTGTGTAACAAAACTCAAACGTTGTTAATTTTTTTCCCTTTTATAAAATTGATTATAAGCTTATTTTTCCTCACCTTTATCTTAACTAAGTTATTTTTTCGCATTCTTAGTTAGAAATTCCAAAGAGATTTTTCTTGTATGCTATTGTTTTCCTAAATCATCAATCATATGATTGATTGTGCTGACATACTACTGAATTATATTAAGATTTTCATAGATAAATGCCTGTCTAAGAATGCGTGTTTATTAAATTTAATTACATCGATTATATCTCGATTATTTTTATATATCTTTTAATGCTTTTAAGATTATTTTGAACTTGTATATTTTTCTTTATTTGATTCATTAGTTTGTGCCATATTAAACTATAATCCGTATTTTATAGTGTTGCATTTCCTTTAAATAATTCAATATTAAAGTTTGCCTTTTTACTTGTTTCCTTGAATATTAGTTAAGTTAGACTAGCGACACATTTTAATGCTATACGAACGATATTTCGGGATAAGTTTTAAAGCTGAGTAACATCCTTTCGACGTTGAAAAAGAATCAAGGATGGAAGGTGGGGGGAGTGAAATTACCACAAAAAGTGAACTAAAAATCTTTGAAACCAATGTCGGAAGTTGAAACACACGATTTAAGTCTTCTTTAGCCAGTGATGTTAACATGCTTTCAGTCACGAAAATTCCTAACAATGCCCATACTTTTTGCCAGTAATCTTTAGCTTTAAACAATATTTTCGGACCAAGTTTTTTCTGGCCTCAGGGCAGTCTATTATACCATCATCAGGTCATGTGTTTCCAGTGATGTGCAGAGAGAAATGAAAGGTTTTATCCTACAGGATAGTCTGCTCCATCATCATGAGATCGTAGATTTTCAAAACAAGTCTTGGTGAAATTAAAGGTTCTGACACAAAACAGTGTGTTACAGCTTCATCAGTTCACAGTCTTCCAATACTGAGCAAAATGAAATGAAAGGACTTTGCCTTATGGTAGTCTGCTACGCCATCATCAGGTTTCTAACGCTGGTTACAGTTAAATGAAAGTTTTTTTCCTCCCAGAGTAGTATATTCCACCGTCATAAGATCAAAACACTAGTCATGGCGAAATGAAAGGTTTCTGTTACAGAACAGTGTGTTATACCATCATCAGATCATTGTCTTCCAGTATTGAGCAAAATGAAATGAAAGGATTTTGCCGTTGGAGAGACTCTTAGGTCGCAGGCTTCCAGTGCTGGTCTTGGTAAGGCTTTTGCCATAGGAAGTCTGATACACCAACATCAGACCGCAGGCTTAAGCACTAGTCATAATGAAATGAAAGGTTTCTGTTACAGAACAGTGTGTTATACCATCATCAGATCATTGTCTTCCAGTATTGAGCAAAATGAAATGAAAGAATTTTGCCGTTGGAGAGACTCTTAGGTCGCAGGCTTCCAGTCCTGGTCATGGAAAAATAAAAGGCTTTTGTCATAGGAAATATGATACACCATTATCAGATCGCAGGGTTTCAGCACTGGTCATGGCGAAATGAAAGGTTTCTGCCATAGGGAAGCCTGTTACACCGTTTTCAGGTCGGAGATTTCTAATATTGGATATTGTGAAATGAAAGGATTTTGCCATAGTATAATCTGTTCCACAATCGTCAGGTCGAAGGTTTTTAGAACTTGCTATGGTGAAATGAAAAGCTTTTAACACTAGAAAGTTTAGATCCGATTTTGGGGACGACAGATCAGCCGGATCAAAATACCACACCGTTTGGAAAATTTGATTCGTATTGTTTTAATTTCTTCCTTATCGTATATCATCATCGTTGGAATCTTGTCTTGATACTGCGACAATCAACTGTAGATTAATTATCTGCGAATTTCGGTTTTATATATTCAAAAAAGGTTAAGCTCTATTCATCTTAGGGGGTCTAGCGAGCGTTAAAGGGTCGAACGTCCTCCCAATGATCTAGAAAAAGGGGTGCAAGTTCAAGTATTGTCTACGGATGTCAAATACAACTGTCAATCACAAAATCTCATACCAAATTTGATTTATTTAAGTCATTGCGTCTTTGAGTGATCACGTTTACATATTTCTGAAAGTACAGACCGACAGACGGTCAATCCTTCATTGGATTTAGCTCAAAATTTTGAAGGTGTCTAGACTGCAGATGTTAATTCTGTGTACCGACTTTTTTCTACCTAGCTCTCTACGTTTTTTAGTTATCGTATTAACTTGCATTAGAACAATGGACAGACAGACTTTTTCTGACCGGATTTTGCTTAAAGGGGAAATATTAACCTTTGGTGTGAATTTAACATTTTTACTGAATCTATCGTGTGATGCTTGGCGAGTTTTTGGCAATTAATTCCTGGCAAGCGGTTAATAGCAAACCAAAAATCGAATGTTTGCTTTAGATGTGTTTTTTTTCAAACTATTGAAACAAATATTTGACATAAATTTACAAGTGTAGACACAAAACCCCATGGCAAATTTAATGCATTTAATTCATTTGGTTTTTGAGTTATCACTTTTAAATGCTTCCGAAAGCCCAGACCGACAGACGGTAAATACCTCATTGGATTTGGCACCAAATTTGATCGGTTTAACATATAGATCTATAAGTGTCACTCAATAGATGTTAAATATGTGTGCCAAATTTTATCTATCTAGCTCTATTCGTTTTGTAGCTATCGCGGTAACTTACATTTGAACAGCCGGACAGACAGGCTTCCTCTGAATAATTTTTTTCAAAATTTCACAGAAGTGCACAAATTTGGTATAAAATTCCATACCGAATATCATCTTTCTAACTAAAAGCGTTTTTGAGTTATCTTTGTCACAGACAGACGGACATTTTATAAAAGTGTGCTTTTTGAATTATGGAAGTCTAAAATGTCGAGATTTCGTCTAAGTCTCGAGTTAGAATTTTTTGACGATCACTATACTACGAAAACGGGAAAGTAAAAACTATTGTTTCATTCAGATCCAATGATATTGAAACACTTCTTTAACCAATACCGTATTTGTTCTTTACAGAGCGATGAGGAGGGTGGATATATCCCTCTACATGCTTTCATTCTAAAAATAGGTATTTCGTGAAATCCCATCTCCAGTAAAGTACAAGGAGCGCTTTTATGCCCATAATGCCTCATTCAAAATTACGTCTAGCCATGTCATCAATCTCAATATATTTTAAGTGAGGTCGCTGTTAGAATTTTTTTTTCTTTTAGCTATCAAAAAATAACACCAGAACGAGCGAAAATGTTGGATGTAAGGGGAAAAAATAAAACTTTTCCATGCTAATATTTTTTCTCTAGTTCTACCTCCTCTGTACCTGCGTCCCTTGCATTATAAATTGCGGCACTGAAGTAAAGTGATCCCTGCATATGTAATTTCGCGTCCGTCGAGTGTATATAATTACGACGCCCATGCCTCGACGTGACGCCTAGACTCGCGAATGACCCCTAATTGACCTTTCAAGACATCGCTGGACGCATAATAATATTCCAAACGATGTTATCTCAGCGTCGTTTATTCCAAGCGGTCGTTCGTTCGTTTTTTTTTTTTTTTTTTCTTTTTTTCCCTCTACCATTTTGGCGCGGAAAAAAAAATAACAAAACATGGATGACAGAAAAGAAGAATCTGTTATTTATTCAAAAGTGCACTTATGTTATGTGTTTGGGAAGCAATCTTTTCCTGGGTGTGATGAAAGAACTACTAAATGAGTATTGTTATTGTAAATGTATGAATTTGTAATCTTTCATTACTGTAGAGACATCTGGTTTTGAATAATTGAGACGCGTGAGTTTTTTTTTTTTTTAGTGCCATAAATTACACATATGGTTTGCAGTCTCGTCTGTCAAAGGATTATGCATTGCTTCCAATTATTAAGGACATGTATATTTATATTTGTTGTGTAGTTGCAACTATTGGCTGATTTCTTTTGAGAGTTAAGTAGGAGAGGATATTGATGCCCCAGGCACCATTAAGTCTCGCGAAAACAAAATAAAAGTAAATTTATTTTATTTTATTTGACTGCACGTTCCGGATTTACTGTCTGTTCCAAATTTCACTTACAAACAAACAGTGTATATTAAAAAGAGATTAATACATTTAAAAAAATTAGTTACAGTTATAAATTTTAAATAAACACAGAATGAATTTTCAACCCTATCTTATGCTATACATATGAAGGACATGGACAAATCCAAGATTAAACAGTACAATTCTGAATTTCAACAGTCGTTCTGAATTGAAATTAACAAACATGTAGCTCACATGACAAAAAAAAAAAAAAATTGTAATAAACTAAAAAAAAAAATTAATTTTAAATAAATGTAAAGTGGATTCTTCCTTCCATTTTTTGTCATTTATATAAATGACATGGATAAGTTCCAAATTTCAACAATTCCTTCGAATTTTCATAATCAAATATCTCAGGTGAAAAAAATGATAACAAATTCAATTTTTTTTGTTAAATTAATTTTATTTTATTAAATTAATTTTTAATTAGTCATTTTAAATAAAATTTAAAGTCTAAAGGATTAGAAAAAAAATTTCTGATTAGCCGAAACATTTCGAAATTTTCACTTTTTTTTAAAAATCTTTTTTAAAAAATATTAAACTTGGACCAAAAAACAATTTCTTTTTCAAAGAAATACGCTTCATTATCCCATAGTTCATGTTTTAAGAAAATATTAACTAGATTTTTTTTTTCATAGTTTCTGATGAATTTTTTTTTTTAAATTTTTACTTTGCATAGAACTGAGACTCCAAAATATGACTAATGTATCATTTTTTATGAATATTTTTATGTAGTTTTAACTCCTTCTTTATTAAATTAAATTCCAGTAATCTGAATTAAATGGCGATTCGTGCCGAATTATATTTGAGTAAATTCGGATCAATGTATGAACCCGGGAATTAAGTCAAATCAATGTTAGAAATATCTTTAGGCTGCCTTAACTCTCCCTTAATAGGTTAAGGTAGAACTCCTGTTATTCCAAGTAAGCAGTGATTCGAATTTTCGCAAATTCTAATTATTAAGTATTAAGTAAGTTAATCATTATACAAAGCTTAGAAATTAAATAAATGTTAGACATAGAAAAAAAAACTTAAATTTATGAAATTAAGTTTGATAAATATAAGGAACAGTAACATGTGATACTGTAAGATTTACATAAAAGTAACTACAAATTTAACATTATTCGGTTTCTTAATCATTTATCATTATTTCTATACTCCTTCCTGGCCAGAGTTCCATATGGAAGTTCCAAAATTTGGTTTTTTAGAGTCAAGTGACCACTTCATCTGAATTTCAAATGGATATTGAAATAGAAGAGTAGAAGGAAGTTCAAAATGTAAAAAATAAACATTATGAAAATTAAAATAGTAAATTATTTAAAAAAAATACTTTATAATGCAAGAAGAGATACAGAAACACAGTTTTAACCAACTTTCGATTGGTTTTATCTTATATCCTCTTTAATTAATATTCTGCTACTACTCTTATTGTCCATTATTGTGCTGATTATTATTTTCATATAATTAAACAAGTAAATTAAGTGCATCAAAAATTATATATATCGAAAAATATTATGCAAAGTATCAAAGTAGTCTACCACTCATGGAAAGAGAAAAAACCTATGAAAAAAAAATCAAGAGATAATGCATATTCAAATTTTAAGAAATAATACATGTCTCGATAGATAACAAAGATAGAGAGAAAGATTATGAAATAATACATGGCTATATAAGGGAAATTCGGTATACAGAATTACGATCTATAGGCTAAACATATATCAAACTTTGAGCCAAATCCTATAAGGAATTGACCGTCTGTCGGTCTGTACATTCCGAAACATATAAAAGAGATCATTCAAAGTTGCAATGACTTAAATATATCAAATCCGTTATGTGATTGTGTGATTACATGTCAAATTTTTATTTCAATCGATTGGGAAAAATGGGAAAATAAAACAAATTCGATTTGGGGATACGATTACCAGCATGCCGGGGTTATATCGCCAAATAACTCGCCAAGGATAACACGATATATTCCGCATAAACGCTTAATTCACGTCAAAGGTTAATATTTCGTAACTATTGTACGCCAGTCTCATGCAAGGCGTTCTATAGCATGGCAAGTTTATCAGAGAGTATACGAGAAAGTTTTGATGAGACTACTCCAGCTGGTTTTCAAAATGTTCTTTCAATTTTATATTTACCTTCTGTAATGGCCAGCATTATTTCGAAAGCAAGAATTAAACTAAGTAGAATTCTTGAATGATAACTTTGTCAGAAAGAAATATATTAGATGCTTTCTAATTCGACATTAATGGAACCGGATACATGCTGGATTATAGAGAGTTTCTAGAGAATCATATAGACATCACTAAATTGTATAATAACATATTTTTCTATGTTTAAGAACCAAACCAACAATGTATTGGGGAGAAAATACGTTACGTTATTGAGTATGAACAAATTAAACAGACAAATCACGTATTGAAAAGACGATCTCAACAAAAACGTTTGGCTCCCCAACAACCATTACTTCGACAAGTGGCAATGTCGAAGCAATGAATGTTGGATTAGGGAGAGTCTACTGTCCTTCGATCCATTTGCATCTTGTATGAAGTTAATGAGATGAGAGAATCTTCATTCTTTAACAGTAACTATTTCTGAATAGTTAATTATTAGCTATACATCATTCCCCGTCGCCACCAAGAAAATGTCTTCTGACGATATATTACATCCATTACAAGCCACTTCCTCATTGTGCTGTCAATGATTTACACCTCAACTACCATTCACTCACATATTATCAGCTGCTAACTGACAACTCAACAAGTTTTCGAATCTTCATCAGAAGATTGATACCAGACCATCTTCATTAGACTATTTGGTACTGAAAAGATCGTCACCTCATCGACTATCGAAAAACAGCGAATCCATCAATAATGATTGCAAAATCCATCGTTTCTTATTCAAAAAGTTGAACGATAAGCTTTCAAGAGTTGATTGAACATTGCTGTATCTTCCCAGAAGCTTTGGGCTATTCATCTAATCATGTTCAGTGGTTGCATCGGTGCATTTTGCATAACCCTTATCAAGATAGTAACATTTTCATTAAAGCATCTGAGTGGGATGGGTACGAAAAGAAAAGAAGAAAAAATGCCTCATCTTTCCTAGCTGTGCCTCACCCAGAAGAACCCATTTGAGAATCTCTCTAAAAAATCCTACATAGTCAATTTCTTCAAGATGTAATTATCGATTTAAAATACGCCAAGAACTCGATAGGCTGCATACTAATCGATACAAGATTGATAACTTTGCAACTGCCTTGCAAAGTCCACGGAGGCTACCAGTTAATCATTCACTGTCGCCATTTTAATTACGGTTCTTCTAAGCCGTCTGAAATACACGGAATTCAACTCTTCGTCTCTACATTGCTGACAGTAATGTATGGTCCTGTATACCTCGGCATTATAATGAAGTCCAAAAACAATCCGAGATGAGATGTTGCATTAATAAGTGCACGAAGTTTCTTTTTTAGATGGGATATTATTTATGGACGGATTTTCTTTCGAATTACGTGGGGTTTGTCAAAGTTTTCCTCTCATAATTGATGAAATTCTGTCAACCGTTTTTAATGTTTCTTTTTCTGATGGCTTATCTTCGGCGATATATTCATTGCAAAATAAGGCAAAGGCTCGATAAATTTTCGAACTATAATTAAATGTATCAGTGTAAACATGTTTGGAATGTTCGAATCGGAGACATAATGACTTATGTCATATTAGATTATTTTATTTTGAGACATTTCCCTAGACATTACTAATGAAAGTTAATTTATAAACCATTCTTTATTAAACAAGGATTAAAAGGTGTAATTTGTAAATAAAAAAAATTGCGATGTTTTTCTTGGATTGAGCAATTATTTATATTCAGCTCTAACGTTCATATCAAAGTAAAGTGAGCACGTAATATTTCACACCCTATAATTAAAATATCTGTATAAATTCGATATGACATTTTACAAGCCACTTAATGATCTTTGCTAGCAAATGTTTGAAAAATTTTAGTCTTCTCTTTAAATTATGGTATTGAAGAAAGCAGGTGCATAATTAATAGCTATTTAAAATAGTTCTGCTAGCTATTTTTTTTTTATTCGTAAGACACAGTATTTTTCATGTTACATCATTCTTTATAAGATGAAGAAATATTTAAAAACAATTAAAAGGGGACTCAGATATCTGGTTTAAAACATCATACCTATATATTATTTTGAAAATTTACTTTTAATTATTTAGCAGATATTACCCTTCCTACCAAATAATGCATTTAATATAATCGCAATTTTAAAAAAATGTAATATATGTTTTAAAATATTTTTCTTTTAATTTTTAAATCAGAAAAAAAATACATGGAAATAAAATTGGTATTATTGAAAAGCTTAATTTTTAATTTTAAAGAGGAATAAATGCGGATTTTATGCATAATATGAAGTACAATATGAAAATATTTCGAAAAAATGTTAAAATTTCGATTAAATTTTAATAAAAGAATTTATTTAAAACTTTGAAAACTTTTTTCTAATGACTATTGAAGCTGTAAAAAGATAACGATTTTTAAAATTGTAAGTTCAAAAGTTTGCCCTATTTTGAAACAATTTTTATATCATGCAGTTTACAGATAATATGGCAGACTGTAAACATAATTATATTATAAAAACTTATATTCCTATTAAGTGCAATGCATCTGTATCCATATTTTTATATCAGAAAATTTTTTGAAGTCGGTATTTATTCATAATTAAATGGAATATGCTATCATTTTGAAACTGTAGGTTCAAAAGTCTGCCCTATAGAGCGTTTTATACAATTTTTATATCATACAATTTACAGGTAGTGTGCCAGGCTATAAACATAATTACGTTATAAATACTTATATTCATATCAAGTGCAATGCATGTATATCTATATTTTTATATCAGAAAATCAAAGTTTTGAAGCTAATATTTATTCATAATTAAATGGTATGAGCTATCATTTGACACTGATTCCGAATAGTAGAAAATGATTTAGAATTAGATCATTTGAAATGGCGAATAGTAGAAACTAGGGCTTTATTTCGAAAACTGTAAGAGAACTAGCCGCCTTCAGTGACCAGCTCCTTGTTAATCAAATTAATAACACTAATCTAATCATGCCAATTAACTTTAATGAGTCGCATCTTATCATAACAAAAAGAGCTCTAACTAAAGATAAATTTGAAAATAATTACTGAGAATTTTGACTTGTTATCAATTCCTGTAACTTAATAAGCGGATGAAATTGGTGAAATCGATCCAAAGTCTGAGAATTCAGTCAAAATTATATTTCGCGAAATCTCTCGAAATTTTTAGAGGTGGGGGACAAATGAGCATTGATGAACATATACTTTTATATAAAATAAAAATTTCCAAAATCGGTAGAGTAGTTGCGGATGCAGAAATATGTCTTTGTTTTCTCCCGTACATTATATTCGGTGACATTTTGCTTTTGAAACTTCTTTCAAATATGCAGAGCATATAACATTGAAAAACGTATTCAGGGATATGAAAATATAAAAGATATTTCATATGAAATAAAAATTTCTGATTTCGATAGAATGGTTGCGGCTGGTGAACTTTGATTCGATTTTTTCAGAGAATGTATCATACAGAAATATTTTTCAGATTTCTCTAGAAAATTGCAATGTGTGGGGGGAAATTACTGCTGACATATCTAGAGATTCTGAATTTTCATATGAAACCAAAATTGGAGAAATTGAACCAATAGTTGGAGCTGGGGGTGATTCTTTGTTTTTCATAACAATTTTAAATACATAGACGAAACCAAAATTGGAGAAATTGGACCAATAGTTGGAGCTGGGAGTGATTCTTTGGTTTTCATAACAATTTTAAATACATAGACGAAACCAAAAGCGGAGAAATTGGACCAATAGTTGGAGCTGGGATGATTCTTTGGCTTTCATAACAATTTTAAATACATAGAGGAAATCAAAATTGGAGAAACTCTACCAGTAGTTGGAGATGGGGAGGGGGTTGATACTTTGCTTTTCATAATTTGCTTCAATTAAATATATAGATTGAATGATTGGATTCATGCAATACGGTCCTATAAATACAGCCATAGCATAATTAGCAATCTTGAAATTTATAACTCACAGTATCACATATCACAAGACTTAATAACGAACGAATGTAAGTAAAATCAAAGGAAATTGATAAATAATTTTAATTACATTTAGTAATATAAAGGGAAAAAACAGATTTTTAGAAACCCTGTGGAGTCAGCTTAATTCTGAATAAGACAAAATTCTACTTGTTCAATTCAATTAAAAAACTTCTAATACAAATGCCTAAATTCATCATTCCGTCGCAGAGGCGTTTCCTCAAATTTCATCGGAAACCCCCAACTGAGTTCTACTGATTCATCGTTTCAGACGATAGTAAGAGACCGACTTTCTCAGCTGCGAACGACCCGGTAGCCAACAACCACCTGCCCGACCCTCCCGCTTATCCATCACCGAAAGAAAACGTCCGCACCACCCTCCTGAGTGTGCCGCCGGACATTTCCGTATTCCAAACATCACACATTTCTATCAGAACTTGCGAAACCTACCTGCAGATGGTTCGCCTTTTCTAGTAGCTGGCGTATCCGCAATTAAATATTGCAAAAGTAAGGATTCCGCAGAACGGCGAGGGGGTCGTTCGAATGGTGTTGGTCCGTTTGATCGATGGAAATTGTTTAGGGCATGGAAATGTTGCGAAAAATGCTTTTGTAAGGTTCTAATTGTTAACCGATATATCTTGATGGCTGAGGGTCAGGTGGTATTTTCGATATCCAAACTGAGAGGGAATCTTAATGGCCGGTAGAATTTCTCAGATTATAGAGTAATTGATAAGATCTGAATTGCGATATTAGGGCCCGTTATAGGGTGCGAGTAACGAATATGTTATTTTGAAGTCGGTAGTATACCTAATTTTATTGCAATGGATTCTTTCATAATTGTAACGAAATGTCAAATCAATATGTAAGATATGAAAATTTTATTTTTTAGCCAGGAAATGATATAAATGCGAGCATTAAAATATAAGTTATTAAAGGTTAATTTCTGATGTTATTAAATTTTAAGACTATAAGAACCATTTAAAACCACAATTTCCCATTTCCAGAATAAATTATATCCTTCTTAGATGCTCTATATTTCACACGTGGCTACTTTTGAATGGCAAAAACTTAATAAAAAAGAATTTTAAAAAATGTAATAATATTTTTTATAAAAAATTAAGGGAAAATTTAACGCTTTCCTTCAAAATCTTCGAAGTATATTATTGTTCTTAAATTATTTTCAACCGCAATAATATTTTTAGAAAATTCAGTTTTTCAACTATACCAATTTCATTTCAAGGGATTTTTTTTTCAGTTTTAATGCTTTTTTTTAAATACTTAAAGTATCTTTTGCTTATAATATATTTTAATTTTAAATGCAAATAAGATAGCAATGCATTTTTCAGACCACATTATCGTTTCCATAACTAAGAATATATATATATATATATTTTTAAAGAAAGACGAATAAGAATTTTAAAATTATCATGCTACGATATTCCGGAACGAAGGTTAGAAATCTCCATAATTATTCTCCTTTATCCATTCCAAATTATAATAATGATAACTTGAACAGAAGAAAAAATACATTTAATATAAAATTATCTAACGGGAAATTATATCTGACTTCAGTATGCCTTCAGGCCTTACAAAAACTCCCATTTTAACAGGTTTAATATTTTTATATCATAAAATGTTATTTCTACTACTAATAAAGGATAATATGTACACATGTGCGTCTGTATGGTTAATGGAGTTCTTCAGTTTAGTTTAGTTATATTAACGGCCCGTTGTAAAGCAACACTAGGGCTATTTTGGGACGGACCTCGTCATTTTGAACCGCGGTCAGATGACAAGGATGACACCTGAGCTGGCACCCCCCCCCTCTCCACGCCACACCACACCACACCAGCGGGAGTTCGTTTGGCATGACGGATTTAACGTGCAACAGAACTCCTTACACAACGGTTCTTCGGTGGAATCGGGTTTCGAACCTGAAACTCTACGGCTCACAAGCCGAGACCTTACCACCAGGCCACCTCGGCCTAATGGAGTTCTTCAAACTAGATGTTTGATATAGAGCTGCCGAATTTCGAACAAATATTCTTTGGAAGTTACGAATGTGAACCTTGAAGTGTTTTTAAAAAATAATAATTAATTAAAAATTAAACGAGATTTTTGTGGTTTTATCTCTATGACTTTCGAAAAGATTATTGCATGACATTTTTAGAGACATTTCATTAGTTAGTATTAGAGAAATAACATTTTACGATTTTTACAAAACTTTAAAATTCTCTTTTGAATTAAAACTAATTGTTGTACAGATTTTTCTCTGAATTTTCACAATCTTTTAAAAGATATTTTCGGTATCATTTTCAGTGATAGGTTTCATTGTTGGAACGAAATTCAAATTGTGTTCGTTATTTCATCACATATTATAAAGATATTTTTTTTCCATTGCTGAAAATCAAGGAAGCAAGATTTTGTTTATTGTCTGTTCAGTTTACATTAGGAATCAGGTTGTGAAATTACATTTTAGCAAAAGACAATGTGCAATTTGAAACGGATAGTATAGGCATTTAAGTTGTTAATGATAGTCAGTTACAAAGGTTCTCTCTTATATTTGGAATGTTCTTCTATATAATAAACGTGAGAGGTATAAATATACTAAAATAATGCCACTTCATTTTTCAGCGTGATTTGATGCTTAAAAACAATTTATCACAAATGTGATAAGCATCAGGCTATGCTTAAGCGATATAATTCAAATCCATATTCCCAGCGAACCAGTTGGTCGCTAAAGAAGACTAATCTATACTTATAATAGAGCTCAATGTGTGTGTGTGTGTGTGTGTGTGTGTTGGCGCTCTACAGGCCAGACCATTCAACCTACAGCTACCAAATTTGGCACGTGTATACCTTGGAGGCCGGGAATGTGCACCTGGGGGTTATTTTTTCGAATTTTTAAATAGAATTTTATTTATTTAAAAATTAAGCGAAATTTTGACTTGTTTCTGATAAAACTTTCGAAAATATTACCGCTCAAAAAAGATTTTTACATGAAGTTAAAGATCAAAAATTTATCTTTTAAATGATCCTAATGTTTTAATCTTAAAATTAAATTTCTATTTTTAATGAATTTTGAAATAAATATTTTAACTATGTTTTTCAATAATTTTTTTTGTAAAAAAATAAAAATTAAGATTAAGCACGTTTTGCATTCATGGGGAAAAAATTAGCTTTTTTCAAAGTGTTGCCATCACATTGATTAAAACCCCAATTAAAAATAAATTAAATCTTTTTGGAAATAAAATCTGCAAAAATATAATTTTCGCACGTGTTGTTTCGTTAATGACTCATAAAAATAATGAAGATATAAACAAACTTATGGCATTTATTGATGGAATAACTCATATATTTTCCTATTCAGGTTTGAATATTTTTACTTTTGTAAATATCGTCTGCGCGTGTTTTTAATTTCAGATAATTTCATTTTCCAGTCTAAATATCTGTACTTTTCTAAATATCGTCTGCTTATTAATTGAATTTTTCTCTCTTTTATTTTTGGCAACTATTGAAATGTTATGTTTACTTTTGATGTGTTTGTTCTGTGTAGTACTTTTGTATGTGATGTTTTATTCGAGCTGATATTAAGGAGAAAGCACAGATTTTATGGTGGTCATAGAGTTAATTTTCAATTAACTAAATCACTGACTTTTAAGAGTTAATTTCCAATCACTTAAACTGACTAATTTATGAAAATTTGAATATCACTATTCAATAAAAAAAAGGATAATTTTAGATTTTCCATCGATCGCTTCAAAGAAAATACGCCAATCTTGAGGTTTCTCAAGATTAATTGGCCTAAGATTATGAAAAGGTCGAGTTTTTCTAAATTTTTAACATTTAAAACTTCATAAAGAAGTCTTAGTTGATCGTGGAAAATATTTCTCAGAATATGATACCTTACTGCATTAAATTTAGACTTCATAATTTTTGAAATATATTTATAGGCCGGAACAAAATATTATTATTGATTTCATTTGAATCCTTTTGAAAGCAAAATTAAAACTGAATTTTATGCTGAATCTCAGAAATTTTTGTTGAATTATTGTTTGAGATATTACATAAATGAAAAATATTTTGTAGTTTACATAAGACTTAAATACCGAGCGATTCTGTTTCCAATACTCACATTCAATAATAATAATAATTAATAAATAACAATAAAGATGATAAATAAAATAAAACGCTTGGTTTTATTAAAAATATCTTAATATTAATTGCAATTTCATCATTTACATTTTAAATTAAAGTTGAAGTTTTGCATGAAATGACAACAAATTAGCAAAATATGTATAGTAAATTGAATGAAACGATCTAAACAGTATAAGTTTGGTATGGCTATCAAAATTTGAAGATTAAAAATGTTTTGTTTGAGAATCTTTTAAGAGACCAGTTACTTAAAATATTTAATTGAAAATTGTAGCGAGCGGTAATACTGGCGAACCGGCTGGTCACCAAAGGCGGCTAGTATTTAATAAAAGTGAGATTATATTATCGGTAACAATCGGAATTCGTCAATTCTTCGTTATCTAACTTTTCTTTTAATTTTAAGTACAGTTTGCTCTGAAAATATTCAGTTTAAAGTAAATATGCAGTGAAATTTTAATAAAATGATTTATGACGACAAAATTTTTAAGACATTTTTTTTAGTAACAAATAATGAAATGTCAAGGCGTTCATTTTAGGACGTCAGTAGTGTTTTATGTCATTCTACATGGATTTGTAATACCATTCTGAGATTTGCTTTAGAACATCCGAATTTCTATAATATTGTAAAACAGTATAAATCATTCTATGACAGGATAAAGAATCATTCCACCATTATTCTTCTTGTAAGAACATATCATTCCATCTGATCAAGATTAATGTAGTGTGTATTCAATAATTCATCGTTCCAAGAGGCTTTCAGTTGTATAAAGATTGTCCAATTCATCTATCTGAATTAAAGTAAGGAAGGATACATCTTACAGCCTGTAATTACAAGGAAATTCGCACTTTTTTTTAAACCTTTCATTTACTGGTGGCCTCTTAGAATTCATGTGAATGCGCATAATAATTCTGTTCACGAATTTCCAATTTTCAGGGGTAGTTTCCATGGTCATAGGAATGTCTCAAAAAAAATGAGTCTTCTGTATTTTTATGAATGTAGTTGTTTTCTGTTTTTATTTATACATTCTCGCATACAAAGAGAAAATATTGTAAATATTAAAAAATAAAAATTAGATTTTAGACGCTTTAGACCTACCTCCCTAAGTTCGAAAAACACAATTTTAAAGTGTATTTGTTTGTGAATGTGATAACTTACAAATATTTAGAAGTAGATCGATGAAAACTAGTATCACTCGTTGACTACTCCGATCTGCCCTGAGACACATGCATAAAATTTGAATGATCAGACGGCTGCGATAGCATTGGTGGAAACTAAGGTTGAATCATAACAGCCATCACCGGTCATAGTACAATCCTTCCAGTAGGAAGCACGTCTTGTCATCGATAGGAGGTAGTCGACCCCACACCATTTTTGTACCCATTTTGGTGGCAAGGACTAACCAGCATGCTGGAAGCTTCTCCTTCTCATATTTAAGGTACCTCCTGGTGGATGGAAGAAAATTGATATAATTTTTAAACCAAATTTATTGATATCTACCAAATTTTGAAAGAAGTCCATTCAAAAGAAGTAATTTGTCTGTCGATCCAAATGCAAGTCAACACAATAATTACAAAATGCAAAAATATATAGGGATAAAATTTGGCTTAGAACTTTATCATTTATAGTATATAAACGCACCAAATTGTGAACCAAATCCATCAAGGGATTCGATTGTTTGTTGGTTTGAGCATTCGTATGCACTTAAACGCGATATTCAAAAACGCAATGACTTAAATAAAATGTTGTATGTGATCTTGTTACAAAAATCATAATTCTGTGCGAAATTTTCGTTTCATTCGGACAAAAAAAAAAAAAAAAATAAGTGGGCATTCAAAATGCATATTCAGTTTTCTTCCTCATACTGCAAAGTACAAAATGGTCAGATGCAAAAGTTCTGAAAATATAAATCTGAGCACACCTCGGGTTCTGAGCATTGCCAAATGCTTATACACTGCGTAAAAAAAAGTAGAAGGACACTTGATTTTGTAACAATAACCGAAAAATATTTTATTTTTACTAAAAATTTTTATTAGAAACATTTAACAAATATTTCAGAAATACAATTTTAACATCAAAATTATGATGTTCAAACATTAAATTTTAATGGCAACAAAAATAGTTTCTCTTTTTTTAAACTTTGTAAAAAAAGTAGAAGGACAGCATTATAATGAATGAAAAAAAAATAGTGACTTTAATAAGGAATGGTCTTCCCATTGGCCTTTATAACTTCAAATATTCTGTTTGGAAGTGAATTGATAGAGTTTGAATTTCAGTTTGACAAAAATTGTCCCACGAGTCATTCAATGCTTCTCGAAGCTGAGTTTGCGAATCAAATTGCCTTCCATCAGCATAAAGTCGACGAACTAGCATTGCCCAGATGTTTTCCACTATATTAAGGTCAGGACTTTTGGCTGGCCATGATAAAACACCCACATTATTTGTTAGGAACCAATTTTTGACTCCAGTCGCGGTGTGAATGGGAGCTCCGTCTTGCTGCAACTTCCACTCTTCACCCCCCATGTCAGAGGCATAAGGAAGAAGCTCGGAATTCAGCACTTGAATGTAGTATGTATGTTTCTGCCTACCATTTAAGAAAACCAGACTTGTCCTTCCTCCGTATCCAAAAGCCAACCAAACCATTAAACTCCCTCCTCCCATTTGTCGTGTTGAATAGTATTCGCCTTCAGTCCCCAGACAATGCCAGTAGTGCTGATATCCGCCTGGACCGTCTAAGTTAAATTTCTTTTCATCGGAAAATATCACAGAAGTACATTCTGTAGTCTAGGACATGTGCTCCTTAGACCACGCTAAATGTGAGCTTGTTTCCACTTAGGATGATGTTTCCGTTTTTTGAAAATGAATTTTTTAGATCTTTTAATATAGTTGTAAACTGTTTGTTTCGTCACATGATTAAGTCCTGCTTGATTTTTTGCCTTTGAAACACTTCCTTTGTTCTTCTTCAGCACAAGAGCAAGCTTTCTTTCATCACGTGGTGTTAACTTCTTCGGTCTACCAGTCTTCTTTTTATTTCCATTTTTATAAGGATTTCTGATAAAGTTTGAAACTGTATTGGGGCTCACCTGCAACAATCGAGCAATCTTTCTGACACCTTTACCATCATTTTGATATGCGGAAATTTGCCCTTTTTGCAAATCGTTCAAAGGTATTTCCTTTAAGCATTTCTGAGAACGGAGAAACAACGTAACTTTTAAACAAATTGGATTTTTTTGACAGAAAAGGATAAACAAAGTACAAAATCACTATTTAAATAAAGAACAACTCACTAAATTAAATATATTAGCAAGTGTCCTTCTACTTTTTTTACGCATCAGAAATTATATATATTAATTTTCTTAATAATATTAGTGGTAGATGTTTAATTTTTGCCTAAAATGAAAACAAGGGTCAATAAACTAAATCTGCATAAATATCTGCTAGTTAGGAGAAAATAAGAGATATTAATTGGCAAAAAGACACTGTCCTACTTTTTTTACGCAGTGTAGTTTTTATGCAGAATGGAGAGAGGATACTTTTATTAGGAAGTATGCGAGAAAAGTTCGGAGAGACCACTACCAATGACTTTTCTACGATATACATGTTAAAAAACAAATAAATTAACCATTAAGTTACAAACGTGTTAAAATGCGTATCTAAATTCAACATATTATAAAATAGGAGCCTCATAATATACATTATCTGGGATAATCAGTGAATAATCGTATTTCTGAAATAGGTAAATAATAATACTGGTCAAAGCTTGAAAGTTTTGACCAGTATTATTTCGCCATTGTGATAAAATTATCCTTTATGTTAAGTTATTCTGAAAATTATTAATAGAATTGATTGCTGATACCTATTAAAAGGGCAATAATATAAAAGAGCTTGAAAATACAAGATTTTTAAAAAGCTAGTTTACTTATGAAGACAACAAACTGTAATTGCCGCAGTATTCAAAAGTTTTATTAAAAACCTGCTGTTTTTGTCTTTATACCTTGATAATTACAAATGGTGTAAAAAACCAGAATGAAACATTAGAAGCAAACACTGAAAATGATTTGAGCTTCATTAACAAAAATGAAAATAGTGTTGTAAAATATGCTTAAAATATCTTAAAAGTTAATTAAACTTAAGCTAAAGAATTTTATAGCAACTAAATTGGTAAGACTGGAAAAATAACCGTTTCAACTTTAAAATGGTGTAAACATAAGTTTTGTTCAACCAGTTTCAACATTTTATCATAAATATCATTTAAGTTTTAAAAACTTGAATTAATATTAATTTTAGGCTTAATAAATCTAAACATTTCATATTGTTATTATTTATATTTTATTTCTGCAAGATGCAAATGAATTTAAAATTTTATTTTCATACATTGTTTATATAAATAATAAAATAATTTAACATTTGTATTTATAATTTCTTTGTTCTAATAATCAAAATTTAATATATAACTTGGAAATTTTAGGTGGGATTCCTTGTGCATCACAAATAAATTTAAAATTTTATTTTATTATTATTTACCTATTATTTGACTGTATAAAAAAATTAAAGTTTCGATTGCATGTTTTTTTTTATTTCTAATAATTAAGATAAATATAATTTATATACATATATTTATATCTGAAATCAAATAAAGTAATTTTAGTTATGATTAATAGAATTAAACAACGCTTGACTACCGCGAACATTTCAAAATTACTTTTCTCCGAAATCCTTTATTTAAACACCATTCGATTGCATTCCATTCATTCAACTTTCACTAAATGGCCGAGCGCTGTCACAAAAAATTCCCAGTCGATCTATCTTTTTCCGGTTTGACAGATTCCTTTTAAAATTATAACATTCTTACTATTTCATAAAGCCCGGTCCTTTTTTAGAATTCAGCGCTGCCGGCTAGATGAAACAATTTTAACGAGATTGTAAGAATTTTTCGCACTTGATATCAGAAACATCGCCATCCTCTTTTCACTTCAGTGCTTTTTATACGTGATTCGACCCGAAATTGCACTTATCGTTTGCTGTTTTTTTTTATATTGATACTTTTTTTTTCTATCGAACTATCTAATCGCATTATAGCGTTTGCTATAACGGTAAAATGCTCACGTCCGTGTTGCTGTAATGTATTATTCCGCTGGAGGTTGCTGTATATTATATTATGGAAGCGTCGAATGTTATAAGTTCCGAATTACAATTCCGTTTTAGTACCGATTTGTGTCGTAAGCTTCGCAGCCATGGGCGCCAAGGTCTTGGAAAAATCGTTCGCTTCGATTAAGTTTCTGATGCGAGACTGGTCAGAAATATCGATTTTAACTGAGCTTTTTTTGCTGGTTTTTATACTGTACGTAGGATTCATTGCCATTTATATAAAACTTGCTGATAAACCTGGGGATTGCCGGAATGACAATATGTCCAGGTTTTCTCAACTACCGATAAAAAAAAAAGAATATGTGTGTTAGCGCTCTACAAGCCATATCGTTTGACTGAGTGCTACCAAATTTGGTAAAATATACTTTGGTGGGCTGAAATGTGTACTTCGGAGCGATATTTTGAAATTTTAATTAAATAATAAATAAGCGAGATTTCGGTTATTTCTGTGATAACTTCCGAAAATATTATTGTTTAAATCATTTATAACCCTCATAATTCTTACACCGTACCAAGATTCAAAAAAACACCCTACTTTTAATGTTTATTTATTTATCAAATAATGTTTTCCTGAATTTAGATGATTTTTAAAAAATAATTTTTGCATAAACTGCAGCAATACATTTCATTGTTTCAGTGAGATTCAAATCATTTTCATTATTTCATTAAATATTTAATTATGCTATTCTCTTCTAATGTTAAAAGTTTGAAATAATTCTATTTGTTACCTCCGCAGATTAAATGAGAAATAAGAAAATAAAGCTGAAATATAGAAACGGACGAAGTGCAATTAAAATATAAATTACCTGGATAGTTTATGGATATTATGGAATATAGCTCGAATAAGAATGCTCATATGCATAATACACAGAAAAAAAATTAAGGTTATTAAAATAACAAGGTTGTAACAGCACAATCTGGTGTTTGAAACTATTTTTGGGGGGAAATTGTGGACTAAATTAAAGTTACTAATAAGAAATTTAATTGAAAAAAATCAAAATAATTAATCTTTTTTCTAAACCAAATGATCACCAAAATTTATTAATAAAAATTTAATATTCAATTTATAACTAATCTCACTAAATCCTCACTATAACCTTCCTTATTATTCTTAGCATTTTAAGAAATATCCGATAATTGAATAGAAATAATCTATTCGTTTGCTTGGATTTCTATAATGTAGAAATGGATTACAAATTTTTCGTTTCATATATAGATTAATAGAATATGAGGAATTTAATTGGATTAATTGGATGTATTACAAAATTGGAAGCAACAACATATATAAAGATTATTACTTACGTATATTTTAAATCCTTTTTTAAAAATCCCCAAACGCATTACTAGGGATGATAAAAATTACTTATAATTTCACACTGTGCATGATTTGCATGTAGTACACATACATATGCTTATATCTTCAAATAATTTCATTAATGAAAAATAAAATGCAATTTAAAAAATTACTTCGAGTTTTACTGCATTACTTCTCAAAGGTATTTACCATTTTCTGTTTCTCTGCATTTTTTTAATACCTTCCTACCAAGTTTTGTCGTTTGGTTTTATTTTAAAACTAAAGTAATTTTAGAAACTGCAGCACTGTATCTTTTCTTTGCTAATAATTGAGAATTCAATAAGTTGTAATTTAACCTCTTGATTCATCTTAAAACAGCTTCATAGTTTTAACGTCATGTTATCTTCGAATGTGATACTTGTTCCAACGCAAAATCGAAGGAATATTCTCTTTACATCACGAATTTAGTTCAAATTATGTTTAATGTTTGAATGATATATTTATTCTAGTGTAAAATTTCAGAAAAATAATGAATGAGTGTTCTTATATATATATATAGCCGAAAAGAAGAAACTTTTGAAATTAATTTCAGTTTTTTTAACACGGCTGGCAAATAAGAATTCTACATCGCGGCACCAGAGGAAAATAGAAAAAAATTTGTCCCTTCAGTGATTTTACTATACAATTCCGATAGGATTTTTTTTGCTATGTGTCGACTTAGGTAAGGGAATCTTAGGTATCTTTTAAAAAGATGACATACTTAAAAAATGGGAATTGGATCAGGAAATAAGAGAACATTTTAGAATGAAGTTAACATGAACTAATTCAAGATAAAAACAAGCAAATTATTTAGAAATTAACATATTGTATCATATTTTATATATATCTTAGTAAAATATCAAAATAAGTCTGCATATGTAAATAATATAATTGTCCGAAAGCAAAATTTGAAAAAGATAATGTATCTGCATCTCTAAATCATATATTTGTGCCAATGCAAAATTTAAGTTTAACTGTATATCTACTTTTCAAATGAATTCCAAATTCGATAAACAGGAAGAATGCTAATTCTCTAAATATTTTGATATTTATTTGAAATGCAAAATGAGGCGAATTATCGCAAATTAGCATCACATTGTAAACATTATTACATGTGTCACATAGTGGCACGATTTCGGCTTCGGGTCCAGATGGTTCCAGGTTCGAAGCCCTAATCCACCAAAGATAAGTCATCAGTCACAAAGTTTTTAATCCTCTCGCTACTGTGGTTTAGTTACTGGAGGTGCTGACTCAGGTGTCATTCCACGTTTCAAAAATGAATAATCAATCATTTTTTAAAATTCCAATTAATTAAATATTAAGCTACACTGGAATTTTTCTGCGAAAACTTCTAAAATTATTATTGCTCAAAAATGTTTTTTATGACATCTTGTATCATAAACTAACAACCAAAAAATACCATTTTTTTTATAGTATACCTTAGGTATAATGTCATTCCTCCCCCCTTCTAAATTTTAACACTTTTTTGTATAATTTCTAAACACATTTCTCGCTTATGCAATTAAATTCGAACTATTTTTAATTCATCAAATATTGAATCACATAATTCTCTGCCACATAAAGTTCTTTCACATAAAACATTCTTCACATTCTTTCACATAAAAAGTTAAAGAAGTAAAAATGTGTTTAGCCCTCCAACTGTTTACCCCGCGATTTTCGCGGATTGGCAATCCGTCCATTTTCTACTGCATCCCGCGTTTTTCGCAGTTTAGAGTGTTTATTTTTACGATTACAGATTTTTATTATATCATATTATTATCGTGTAACATATAGTATCAGTACACTTTTTTTTAGAAAAATATTTGAACTTATTTGCAAACATCGCATCTAAATAGTGATTTTAAAAAATTGCGCAGTCAGAGGGTTAATATTTAAGCCATTTTTACGAGGAATAAGAAATATCGTGAAAGACAGCAATATTTCTTAGTTACGTTTTTAAGGCTATTATAATATCATGAGGCTTGATTCGTTAAGAAGGTTCATAGTTAGCCGCCATCATAGATGTAAGAGTATTAATGCCTGCCTTTTTAATGTCTATTATAATTTGAAGCTGAAAAATACATTGTCGAGGGAATTATAAAATCAATTTTTGCATTAAAGATTTAATCAAAATTAAGCATACCCAATATTCCCAGTGAATTAACTCATTGACATTGGCGGACAGTATATTAATTAAATTCAATTTAAATGCTTAAAACGCATTGGTAGAACCAACATATTCTTTTCCCGTTTGTAACGTATTTAGATAAGATTTTTGAATGCCGCATCAAATTTGGCGATAAAAATCTTTAGACGTGCCTCTAAACTTCTAATTATATCATTTGAGTGAGACCGACATTATCTCAATCAAAACATTAAGTAAAATCTTTTAAGTCAACGTTGGCGACAGTCGTTTTTCTCATGCTGCGTCTTCTCATATAAATATGCTAATCAGAAGCATGATGTATGATTAGGGTATTTATATATGGCAGATTTTATATCTTCAGGCATTAAAAAAATGCTTTTCAAAAATTTAGCGACTTTTGTTCATTCATTTTGACGCCGGTTGTATGTAATCGTTGCATTATTGGCATGCTTCGGAATCTTTCGTTGTTGCCAGACGAATTTAAAATTCTTGCGGAAGCGATCCATCAAAATTAAATTCAGATTTAAGAAGATTCTTTTATTGAAAATATGAATAGGATTTTTTTTCAGGTAAATTTTTATTCAATCGTTTGCAAAATTATGCAAAAAACTGTATGCGCAATCAAGAGTATAAAGGTATCAAGTAATGCTGCTTAATGTTATTTATTTTTATACTTATTTTAATCTGAACAATCTATTTATGTTTGGAATTTTTTAGTTAAATTCATATTAATAAAAAAAAGGTGGAAATAAAGATCGATGCACTTTCATAATCAATTCGAATAAATCTTTTGGGTATGTATGTCATATCATTTAAAAAAAATTTTTTTTAAGATATAGACGTGTAATTAATTATGCAGTGAAATTTAGATAAACTTTTATATTCTTTTAAAATTATTATAAAAGTTATATAAATTTATCGCAATAATTATTATGTAATATTTTTCTCCGTTTAAGCTATGCAATATCTAGCAGTTTTGAGCAAATAATTTTATAAATAAGTAGGAAAAAAATATTTGGACAAATTTTATGACCAATCTGTGTATATCATCTGAGATAAAAATATTTATTATCTAGAATAGTATTTAATATATATTTTATTAATATTATAATTAATTACATTTATTATTTTATAGTGATCATTAAATTTCTGGTATATTATACGTAATTTTCTGTAAGTTTTATTTATAAATTTCCTGTACTGTTTTATCACTATTTTTTTAACAGTATTTTGTTGTTTTTGTACTGTCTTACACATGTGAACCTGTAAAACACATGCAAGTTATACGTGATGCATGTTCGCTACTTATGAAGCAATGTATTTTGAACTAAAAAACAAAAACAAAA
>JAPMOR010114528.1:168976-181808 GCA_026543865.1 Argiope aurantia
GAAAAAAAATCCCCACAATCTATCAATCTTTCGCATACGAAAAAGAAGAAAAAAATCACCACAATCAATCAATCTTTCGCCTACGAAAAAACTTTGACTTGCCTTACCTAACCTCTCGGGATTTGGTTAGGTATGAAACATTTTTACTTTTAAAAAAACTTTTTACTTATCTTTTTTTTATCGAAGACCTTTCGTTCATGTAGGATGTATAACATGTAAAAAGTACTGTAAGCGTTAAAAAAAAAAAATCTGAGCTCCAGATTCTGACGAATCTTCACATTTCAGATCTCACTAAATCCGAAAAACATTTTTGGAATCATATCTCTCTGTAAATATGATGATCTAAAAAAAGCATTGGACAGATGAAATCGTTTTATATGGTTTCAGACCAAATTTGCATATATCTTTTAAATTTCGAGTCAAATAAATACTTTTTTGACGGGCTTTGTAAATTGAACAAGATAATTACAAAACGTAAAGGAAACTAAATACATAAAATTTGGTACATGGTGTCGGCTTATAAGTGTAGGTAAGTATCAAATCAGATTAAGAATCGACTAGGTATATAAACGCAATAACTAAAAAACACAATTTAAAAAGTGAAATTAGATATATGATATTGTTGCTAAAATTGTAGCTCTGTGTCAGTTCTAGGTTTAGAAGAAAAAAAGGCATGGAAAACACATATTCGTTTGTTTGATTTTTTACTCTCCAATGAAACATTTAGATACGGGACTCTCGAAATAAAAATTCGAGCCTTTGTGCCGTTCACAAACTATTTAGGCCCACAATTTTTTGAGGAAGGAAGGGGCTCGAGAATACTTTTATTAGAAAGTATGGATAAAAGTTCAAAAAGATCACTTCTGCTGTTTTTACTTTCTCATATACATAGTACAGTAATCGTCAAAAGTACAGTAAAAGTACAGAGAAAGTACAGTAATCATCAAAAAATCCGAATTCGAGCCTTTGACGAATCTCCACATTTCCTCCTGAGTTCGAAAAACCCCTTTTATGGAAAATGTCCGTCTGTCTGTCTATGACAAAGATAATTTAAAACCTCTTTAATTTAAATATCTGAAATTTGGTGTACTATGCATCAAATTTGTAAGATTACTATCAAATTTTGAGCAAAATACGCGTAGAGGAAGTCTATCTGTCCAGCTGTTCGAATATAAGTTGTTGTGTTGCGACTAGTGGCACTTTGCAAGCCTACTGACAGTAATCTGTCAGCGATTTAAGCCGAATGAGCGTCTCTTGTTTTTTTCACTAACGCCAATTAAGGCCATGAGTACAACTTAGATACTTCATGCGTCATATTCGCTTGCACAATCCCTTTCTACAGGGAGGGGGGCACATGTACACACCTCACAGATAGAGCACAGAGAAAGAACAACCGGGACGCCCAGATCACGGGGAAGACGCGCTACTCCTATGCCAGAACGCCGGCTCTGTATAAGTTAAAACGATAACTACAAAATGAAGAAAACTAACTAAATAAAATTCTGTACAAAGAATTCAGATCTACAGTCTAGAGACCTATCAAATTTTTTGCCGAATCCAAAAAGGAATTGATTCTCTGCTCTTTTTAGAAACATGCAAAAGCGATAATTCAGAGTTGTAACAACTTAAATATATCAAATTTGTTATGTGATTATGTGACTGCGTAACTCTGTGATCAAATTTTTTATTTCAATCTCTTGAAAAAAAAAGTGTCTAAAGCACAAATTCAATTTTTGGATACTATTAACACATGCCAGGGATTTATCGCCAAATAACTCGCCAAGGATGACACGATAGTTTCAGTCAAAATGCTAAATTCACGCCAAAGGTTAATGTTTCATAACTATTGTACTTCCATGCTCTAGGATAAGGTGTTCTCTAGGATAACATCTTTATTAAAGAGTATGTGAGAAAGTTTTGGGTTTTAATGTCTCTCGCTGGTTTTTAACTCATATCACAAAATTATTAAATAAGCTGTAGTCAAACCAGTTCTCTCTCCAACAATGCAACAATATAGTTTAATTACTTTAAAACATCTAAAAGATTATTACTCTTAAATTAAATATTTGATTGATGACATCTAAATCTACATACTTGTCCAGTGTAATCAGCAAACCCTATCTCTCAAAAATGGTTTTAAACGTTACATTTCCTAGAAAAATAGAAAATATAATTTTCTATTTTATAGCCCGAGTATTTAATGTAATTAAAGTCATGATTCCATTGCAACCAAGGCGCCAGTTCAGATTCGGCACTTTCCTTTATTAATGCATGTTGAGTAAAGATTTCGATATTATTTCATTAATAGATCAAACTGTTTTAATTCACTTATTCACTCTAAAATCTTCCGCTTCTAATATTCAATTTTTCTGTTAACTTCAATACCTGCATTCAACATCGAAACAAAACTGTATCTTTCATTTTCCAGCTATTCATCCATTTTAATTAATTTTCCCCAATCCAACAGAGATATCAAATAAACGCTTGCAGCTTGTGTGAGTTTAGCATACTCGGAAGATACACATATGCCTTATTGGAAGCAGATAAATCAATAGTTAATTAAAACCATCATTATAGAATAGTAATTATTTGTGTTTTCTTTCATCTAATGAATATTTATGTTTACAATTTAGCCCAAGAATGCTAATCACGTGAACAAGGATTTTGCTCATTATCCGCTATTGCTCATAGAATGGGCTCATTATCATATTTGGGTCTTGGCTTAGAGGAAAAAAAAACATGGCTTTCTGGTTTGTGTAAGATTTATTTTATTGGAATAATTTATCCTGATTTGTTTATCGGTTTACCATAAACTATGCATCTTTGGCATTTTGGAAGGGTGATTTTGAATTATGAGAAAGCCGAAGTGATTTATTACAAGTAGAGACCAAAGGAGTTACGGAAGTTGATGTTTATACGTTTGTTTTTTAATTGCATGGTGGTGGTTGCGGTTATTTAAAAAACATTTTTAACGATTAAAATTTTTATTGATGCATTCATTCTTCTTTTTGAACAAACAAATAAGAGATTAAAAGGTTTTGAAAAGTTATTTGTGTTTAAAAAAATTTGTACCACCTAATTTTTTTTTATTTTTTTTTTTTTTTTTTTTTTTTGGAGTCCATCTACTAAAATAGAGTTTAATGTGAGCTCATTTTAACATAAATAAAAGACATTTTAGCTATGAATGTATTTTCCACAACTCCTCCATTAATCAACATCCGGATTCAACCAAACTTTGCATACTTATTATGTAAGAAATGAGAAAATAAATATTGTTAATTTTTCAAAATGTAAAATTTTAATACATATTCGATTAATCAGAAATTATTTAAATTTCCCATTTTTCACATTATGTTTTGGGTAATTTTTCCAATAAGAAATATTTCTAAAACTTCTTAAAATAAAAAATTGTAACTTTTCAGTGATAGTTTAATTAAAACTAAATTTCCCTGAAGTTTTCCTTTCAATTTTTTTAATTATTTTTTTCAAAATTTGACAAATATTTCTTTTAGAAATTCAGACGATTTTGAAATAAGGAAATATATAAATACTCGGTAGTTTTTAGAATTATTTGGTTTAATTAATATTCTCATTTTAATGAAAAAAATTTCACATGATAAACGGATATTGTTGTTATAATATTTTACAAAGTTTTTATATTAAAAATATTAAACATAAAAGCTTTTTAATTCCGAGAAACGCTGGTTACAACAGCTAATTTAATGTATAAATAGAATGTTTCAGTTCAAACACAAAACCGAAAATAATTTTTGTAAAATTCATCTTCAACATTATTGTTTATTACTTCCGGCTATGTTCTACACTCTACATATTAAGTGATCTTTCTTATTTGTAATTACTTTTGAGATCTAATATTTGAATCTAACAATTTAAAAAAAAACCATGCAACATATCAAAAATAATTTGAAATTAAAAAAAAAAAGGACAAATTGTAATCTATACTTATAATAAAGTTCAATGTGTATGTGTGTGTGTTAATGCTCTAAAGGGCAAACCGTTTGACCTACAGATACCAAATTTGGCACCTGTATACCTTGGAGGTTGGGATTATGTACCTCGTTGCGATTCTTTTTTGAATTTTTAATTACAATTTTAATTAATTAAAAATTAAACGAAATTTCGGCGTTTTTTCGCTATAACTTCCGAAAATATTACGCCATAAAATTGATTTTTACATCCTATTGAAGTTTAAAAAATAATCTTTTCAATGACTCTAATGTTTTGATCATTAAAATTAAATGTCTATTTTTAATGAATTTTTAAAAAATAATTTAATTATATTTTTTATCCTTTATTTTGCAGAAAATAAAAATAAAATTTACTCTGCACGAGCACATTACACGACCATTGTAAAAAATTTGGTTTTATCAACGTGTTGCCATCAAATTAACAAAAGCTGTAACTAAAAAATAAATTAAATATTGCTGCAAATTAAACTTAGAAAAGTTTAATTTTTAACACATGGAAATATAAAAAGTAATGAATCTGAAAGCTGATTTTTTTTAGAAAAAAAAATGAATGCGAGGGAAAATGTTCTATGACGCTTATAACAGCTATATAATTAATTTAGTTTTATTTAAACCATATATAGTTTACTATATACAAGTTATCTAATCTGATCCCTCAGTCAAAGCTAATAAGAAATGAACATTATCATGAAATTCTTTCCTTGCCTCCAATGTTAAATATGTATACATTTCCTATTTTTTCATGCTTTACCTATTCTTATTTTCTATTTTCCTCCCTCTTCGCATACTGAAAATAAAAAAACTTGTGTTTTGGCAACATATTAGTAAACAATTTCTGACAAAGCAGCTGAAATGAACATTCATCAGTAAAATGTATTTTAAATCAAATCGTCGAATCTTTAATGCGCAAATAACTGAACCTAAAAAGCTTAACTGTTCCGTAAATTTGGTACTGATCTTAAAGAAAATAAACAATTTATATTTTTATCTGAATCTATACTTATAATAAAAATGAATATGTGTATCTATGATTTGGCGCTTTACAGGCATGAACGTTCGATCTACAGCTACCAAATTTGGCATATGTATATCTTAGAGGTCAGAAATGTGCACTTTGGAGCGATTTTTAAAATTTTTTAATTAGAATTTTAATTAGATAAAAATGGAACGAAATTTCTTCGTTTTTTAGATAACTTTCGAAAATGTTATTGTGCAAAAATAATTTTTACGTCAATATAAATTTTTAAAAAATATATCGTTTTAATGATACCAATGTTTTAACCTATAAATTAAATTCCTTTTTTTAATGCATGCATGGGAAGAAATTTTCTTTTTATCAACAAGTGTCCATCACATTGACAAAAGTTTAAATTAAAAAATAAGTAATATATTATTGCAAACCTAGAAAAGAACGTGTCTGTATGAAATTAAATAAATTAGAAATATAATATTTCCTAAAAATAAATGCAAGACAAAATTTTCTATAATATTTTACAATATTTACATTCTTAATTCAACGAAACAGCTTTATTTAAGGAACACATGATTTAATATATATACTTTCAATTCAGGGCGCAACGGCCAATTTGTAATCCTTTAATAATAGAAATGCATGTGTTAAAATGGTTTAAATGAAGTAAATAATTATATTATATGCAACTTGAGTCAATAAATATTATAATAAATTACGAATGTCTTTTATCTGGAGCCTCTGCCCTATAAATCATATTTAACAAAATATTCTTGAGATACTAATATTGTAAATAAAAAGAGTTAATTTCCAATCAACTAAATCAGAAAATTTGAATATCACGATTTAATAAAAACTGGCGATTTTAGTTTTAAGTTAGTGGTGATTTTGGTTTCAAAGTCGATACCCGAATTATCGTCCAAGGTTTTTCAAGATTGAATGGCCTAAGATTATGAAAATATTGATTATTTTAATCTATTTTATTCATAAATCGATCAGATTTGATAGCAGAAGATAGACATTTATTTATTTAAATGTTGAAATGTCAAGAACATTTCTCAGAATATGATTCCTTAGGATGAAAGGACTGTATAAAATTTAGACTTCATATTTTTTTTAAAATATATTAATAAACTGAAAAAAAATATTGTAATTCACATAAATTTAATCCTTTTGAAAGCAAAATTAAAAAAATGAATTTTATGATAAATCTGAGAAATTTTTATTGAATATAAATTTATTTATTCTTGTGATAGCACATAAATTATGAAATTTATTTTGTAGTACACATTAGATGTAAATGGTGAACGACTCTGCTCTCAGTACTCATGTTTAAAAAAATGCTTGGCTTCAGAAAAAAATGTTTTTTTTTCTTTTCATATATTGATTGCAGTTTAATTATTTACATTTTAAAGTAAAGTTGAAATTTTATGAGAGTTGACAGAAAATTAGAGAGATACATAGCACATTGAGTCTAAAGGCATTTATAATATTATGACTGAATTAAATAACTAATCAAAATTTGAGGCTTAAGACTTTTTGATGAAGAAGCTATTCAAAGACAAGTCACATAAAATCTTTAATTGGACATTTTAAAAGCAAAAAGATTGGCGAACCGGCTGGTAGCCAAAGGCGGCTAGTCTAAAAAACATAAATAAATAAAAAAAAGCCAAAAATTAAAATTGAATTCCGGCGATTCCACGTCATTTTATACAAATATGAATTTTGTAGAATTTTTAATCAGAGTAAAATGCTTACTAGTGTACTTTTCACATATTTGCTATCTCTATTTATAATAAAGATAATTGTGTATGTGTGTGTTGTGATTAGGCGTTCTGCAGGCCAAACTGTTTGATTGAGTTAATACATTTGACACATATATACTTTAATGAGACCTTCTGAAAATTTTAATTAATTAAAAATT
Source organism: Argiope aurantia (assembly GCA_026543865.1). Lineage (NCBI taxonomy): Eukaryota > Metazoa > Arthropoda > Arachnida > Araneae > Araneidae > Argiope > Argiope aurantia. The sequence goes on from JAPMOR010114528.1 coordinate 175,860, forward strand.
AAGTAAAACCCTTTTTAAACATCCTGTAATTTAATATGACGCAGAGATCTATTCAAAAGATTATCTTTGCAATGACATCAATTCTTTTTTTCCACTTAGAATTTTTTCTCTCTATTTTTTTTTAAAAAAATTTCAAAAGATATTTTAAGCATATTTTCTAGTACATTTCGCACAATATAAAAATAAAATTTAATCTTCACGAGCACATTATATTGCGGATGAGAAAAATTAACTTTTATCAGCGTGTTGCTGTCGCGTTCACAAAAATTCAAATTTAAAAAAAAATTAAGTTAGCTGTCACTGCAAACTAAACTTCAAAAAAAAAAAAAAAAAAATTCTCAGCACAGGTTTGTAAGAAATGAAATAAACATGAAACATGATATTTTGAAGAAAAATTGGCGCATGTAAAAGTTTTCTAAGACCCTTTACAATATCTTTATTTTTAATTCAATAATTCTGTTTTATTTAACATCATTTATATATACATGATATCCTTTTTAATCGGGATTCAACAGCTATTTTTTATTCCATTAGTATTAGTAATACACATCTAATAAGAAAATGGCTTAAATGTAATAAATAATTTTATTTAGCTCTAGTAAATAAAAACTCTGATGAATTAAGAAGAATTTTAAATTTTTATATAGACCCTCAACCCTTTGACCCATATTCAAAAAAATATTCTTGAGACAATAACAGTTTTAAATTTTTAAAAAGTCCACTCCTATACAACTGAAATTGAATTATGAAAATTTAAATCTCATTATTTGATAAAAAATGCGCGATTTTAAATCAACCCCTTGATTATTTAAAAAAGGAAGCGCCAATCAGCTCCTAGATTCCGAAGGTTATGTTATCTGTCCTAAAATAATGAAACTGTTGATTGTCCTATATAATGAAATTCAAAACTTCGTCAATCAATCAAATTTTGTCACAGTAGTTTAAAACATTTTTTGATTTAAAAGATATGAATATGATTCATAGGATCGAAAGACCGGATAAAATTTAAATTTCAAAATTTTCTCAGAAGTGTATCTATTGATAGAAATAAAATAAAATTTTATTATTTATATCTGAAATCTTTTGAAATTGAAATTTATTATGAATCAGAGAAATTTTATAGAATAATCATTTGAGATATTGTATCAATTATAAAAATAATATTCTATAATACATGTTATTCTTTAATGCTGAGCGATTCTTTTTATACTCATATTTTTTTTAAAGTATATTCGGTATCAGGAAAAAAGTTTTTGTATTAGTTAAGGATTAATCATTTTCGTCTTATATTAAAATTCAAATTTTAGGGGAGATGACAGAAAATTAAGAAAAGGTATTGTAGAATGAACAAAATGGTGTAAGCTTTTAGAATAGTTGTTGTTGCTGTGTTGTGACTTATGGCACTTTATGAGCCCACTGACTATTCTGTGTCAGCGATTTAAGCCGAATGAGCGTCTCTTGTATTTTCCGTAGCGCCAACTAGGGCCAAGAGTACGACTCAGCTATTTCATGCGTCACATTCGCTTGCACAACCCCTTTTTACAGGGCGGTGCATTCACACATCTTACAGATAGAACACAGAAGAACAACCATGCCCGAACCGGGACTCGAACTTGGGACGACCAGATCAAGGGAAAGACGCTCTATCCCTATGCCAGGACGCCGGCTTTTAGAATAGTATGGATTATATAGCTAACAAAATTTAAAGTTTAAAAATATTTTGCTGAGGAAATAATTAAGGCCAATTTACCTAAAATATTGAATTGAAAACTTTAGCGATCATTAAAACCTACAAGTGGCTGGTCACCAAAGGAGGCTAACCATCTCAATAAATTTAATTTAGACTTGTTATTAGAAACATAATTTCATTCTATTAATTAGTGGAATCTTATTTTAATTATTTCCTATTTTTTAATCTTAAATCTTAAAATATCTTTCTCACAGTTACTTTTAGTTGATACAGATGGCATTGGCATGAAATCAAAATTTAATTTTGAATAATTAATTGATACTTCAGTTCTAAAACTTTAAAATAGCATATAGTAACATGCAATACACAAATATACAAAAGTTCAAAATTAAAGAAGTGGGTGATAAATATAGATTTGAAATTCCGACTTTATGAACTTGAAACAAGTCAAGTAAATTAAAAGTAATAAAGAAACCACAATCAACTAAATGCCATGTTTGAATGATGTCCACAAAATTTAAATCTGTGTTTTCAATTTGTCCTCCCCCATCTAGAGTAAAAGATGATAGAATTTAACATTTTTTATCTTGTTCTATATGAAGTATACAAAAATAGCTAGAGTAAAAGATGATAGAAAATAATAGTTTTTATCTTGTTCTATACGAAGTATACAAAAAGAGCTAGAGTAAAAGATGATAGAAAATAATAGTTTTTATTTTGTTCTATACGAAGTATACAAAAAGAGCTAGAGTAAAAGATGATAGAAAATAATAGTTTTTATTTTGTTCTATACGAAGTATACAAAAAGAAAGTTTTTGTAATCGAATTCGAAATTTTGAAGAATCTTCTTGCAGATAGATATCCCTGAACCCGAATAATAATTTTTAGATTTTTGTCTATATCTGATCACAATAGTTCAAAAATATTTTTTGCTAGACAGATGAAATTTGGTATTTGGTTCTTAGAGCAAATTTTAGAAAAGATTTGTCGCAAAATTTGAACGAAATCCATTTATAGGAAATTTATTCATCCGCTTCTTCGAGAACAAGTAAGCAAACTGCAAAACACAAAGAATCAGATTGATAAAATCTGATACATAATTTTAGTATATTTAAAGTGTAAATCAGTATCAAATTTTGAACCTAGTCTGCCACCGGGTTGACTATTTGTAGGCCTATATACTTCCACGCATGTAAATATGACAACTCAATAGCTTAAACAAATCAAATTTATCAAGTTATTTTTTCTTACAAAATTGTAATTCAGAATCAAATTTTTGTTTGAAATTGGCCAAATAACAAACGTTTCTTCACCATATTATGCAGTAAAATGCGGAACACTGGAAATAAAAATTTGAGTACATGTGAGGTTTATGAACTTGCTAAATGTTTTCAATTTTCTTCCTGGAGAGAGGAGAGATAGCTAGTTTATTAAGAAATACGCAAAAAAAAAAATAATCGGAGTAATCATTTTCCTGGTTTCCAATTAGCATTGTTTATTGGAGAAGTGATCGTAGCTTTTCAAACAATGCCCCCTAATTTTTACAAATTTCCCAAAAGGTTAGAAAAAATTGAATCTTTCTCCATCTACATTATACATAAATATATTGGCATGTACACGGTGTTTTAAATCTCTCGGATATTAAAAAAATAAATCGCTGATGTTGGAATTTAAATAGTTTGGCGTCGCTTGTTAAACGATGACATCTGAATCTAACCTATCAAGAAAAACTTTCGAAAATAGAACATTTTATGCCTTGAATTTCTGATATGCTATTTTGTAATAACTACACTAAATTTACTGCTGTAAATAATATATTAGCTGCCTTTGGCGACCAGTTTTTTCATCGGAACATTGAATGCATTTAATTTCAAGTAACTTCCTTAGGCATAACTACATATTCATAATTCTACTAATAAATAATTTTTAAATATTAAATCGTCATATACAATAAAATATTTTAATAGTTTTACACTTGTTATGTCAATTCTGAACATAAACAATCATAATTCTGCTAAGTTTCATGGCTTCATAGTGCTATTAAACGCATAATTATGTGCCTCATCTATTTTTCTAACTTTTTCGGTATTGTAAGTTCTTTTTCATTCTACTCGTGTAAACTAATCAAATATTGAACATAATGTTTCTTTTTTAGAATTCGGCAATGGAAGAAAATCGCTGAATCAAATATTTGATGAAACAATGAAAACTATTTGAATTTTACAATAACAATGAAATCTATTGGTGAAAATTATGTAAAAAAATTAAATAAATTTCCAATATTCAGCAAAAATTTGCATGATAATTAAATTTTTTATTATAAAAAAAAAGAATTATTTTTTGAATTTTCAGATATAGTAAAAATTAGTTTTGCGCTACATTTTCAAATATTATGACGGAAAACTACAAAAATCTCGCTAAGTTTTTATTTGTCTAAATTCAAGGAGCAGATTTCCACCCACCAAAGTTAACCTGTGATACATTAGCAGGTATAAGTCAAACAGGCTATACCGTAGAATGATAAGACATGCATTTTCTTTTTATTAATAGAAGAGATACGTAACCCAGGTTAAATCAATTATATGCATCTGCTGTATTATATATATATATAATATTGGCACATATAAAATATTGTAGCTTCTATTTCTTTTATTTACTTTTTTGCTTTCAATTTCAAATGCAAAGATTGTACATTATCTATAAAAATAATACGCATAGCTATAAAAAGGTTTGGTCGTTTCACGATTCTGTTGTTAATTGCTATAATTCTCCGATAATGTAGAGACATTTGAGGAAAAAACTATAAAAATACTATTTAGCATATGATTTATTTTAAATCTAACTTAAACTTCCAACATCTACAATTCTCCGAGAATTTTTTTAAGTATTTTTAGAGCAAAAATTTAATTTGTTGATATCATGTGTAATTCGATGGAAATAAATTTTTCGATTTATAATTTTTGACAATGTAGTTTCTTATTGCTAATTTTTTTCTATTTTATAGGTATTACATTTACTTATTATTATATTGAAAAAGAAAGCGCGGCCATCCGAACTTTTTCAGATTGTAGTTACTTAGAAGTATTAATTATTTGTTCATTTAGAAATGTATTTTTTTACCAAATTTTTACGGCGCATTTTCTTATAAGTGGAAACTAACACATTAGATTCATATGCTAGTGCATTTAAAAAAAAGTGGTCATTAAACAAAATAAAACAATAAAAATTGCATATTCTGTATTGATGCTCATCTCAAGCATTCAAGAACAACCCAGATGCTGTGAATTTATCAAAATGCTGTGTTACAGTAGAGCATCTCGATCGACTATTGCGGGGAAAAAAAAGAGAATAAACGCCACTCGAAAAAAAATATGTAAAATATAAAATAAATAATTTTAATTTATTATTTCAACAAAAAAAATTTAAATCTACTAAAAACTCTGAATTTTGTTATTTTTCGCAAAAAAAAAAAAAAAAAAAAAAAAAAAAAATTACTTCTTCTTTTAAAGCTCATGTTATTTTACTGTTCAATAATATTTACGTAAACTTACATAAACCGAAAGATGCGCCCATCTGAACGAGATTTTATCCTGTAGTAATATCGCAGATCTAATTTTCACATATTAATTGATGATAATTATATTATAAAGTATTATGCACGCTGGTAAACTGCTTGTTATTTGAAGAACTCTTTAGATGTTTATGTTTTTTAGATGTTTTAAATATTAAAAGTTTTGTTTCTTTGCAGTGGAATCATCTTTAACCATTATATTCATAAATTTTCAATTCAAAAATAATTACTAAAAACTAGTTCGAAACAAATAGTGATCCACGAACAAAAAGAAACCAAACATAACACAAAACTGCTAAAAACTGGATTTCATAAAAATAATGAATTTAACTAAACATAAACACCGAGAAGTAAAATAAGTGTGATTAAATTAACAATAAAATAAATAAATTATACAAAAGAAAATTGATCGATCTTAAAGATAATAAAATTGGATTCTGAAAACTGGACCACGAAATTGTAAAGCTAAATACAAAGTAAAAATAATGCTGAACAAAAATATTAGCAGATCTCAGACCATTAATCTTTACTGCAATTTAGCATAAAAAATATAATTAAAATGCATAATTTGTGATCCCATAAATTTGCAATATTCCTGAACTCTCAAAATAAAACTAATCATTAAAATCGAAACACGCACGCACACACACACACACACACACACACACACACACACACACACACACAC
>JAPMOR010114528.1:188631-204221 GCA_026543865.1 Argiope aurantia
ATTAGTGTAATGTGGCATCTAATTGTGCCCACCTATTATCCTAGTGTAAACGGAGCTTCAGTTTCAAATTATTTTTAAAAAAACCTATTCACTGAATATCCCTAAGTATTTCAAGGATAGATTTTGATAATTAAGCTCCTTCCAATGAATTTAGCAGTTATAAAATCAAAATACCTTTTGCCCTTCTTTATATAACTATATAAATAAAAAGCAGAAAAATTTCTGTTTATGCAGTTTTTTTTATATAACCACCTTTTATAAGATAGGATGTAATTTTAATTTTAAACTACCATTCGATATTTGCTGTTATAAAAATGGCTCTTCAAATTAAAAAGTCTCTCTTATTGATAAAAAAAAAAGAAGTGAAGATGAAGAACATAATTTTTGAAATGTTTCATATTATAAACACAAACGTTTAACGTAGTATTCAGCAAAGCAGAAAGTCTTCATAATTTTCTTTCAAATACTTGATTCCAAAGGCAAAGGTTTTTGCTTTACAACACGCAATTTAAATTCTATTTGAAAGAACAAATTCAAATTCCAAAGTTTCCAAATATCATCCACTGCGCAATTCAATCAATGAATTAATACAAAATAGCTAAATTGTAAACATCGTTACTATAATACTGAGCTGATTTTAATTAAAAAAATAATTCAATTTTCAAATATTTGAAGAAAAATTCTACCATAATGTATTCCTCCCCTCCTCCCTCAACAAAATTTGATTTTCTTTGATATTTTTAGAGTTTTTATGTCCTATAATTGCTAGCATAAAAATTAAGAGATGCAGATTAATTTGATGGAGGTAACTGATGAAAAATTACTGATTATATTTTCAAAAAATATACTGATTAAATTTTTAAAAAACAGCATATTCGTCACAAATGACATATATAATACTGTATATTTAAGAGTAAAAATATATAAATTTTAAAACAACCAATCTATAGCTGATATGCCCAAATAATACAACTATTTATGACAAATAATAACGCTAAAATACTCACATTTTATGAAAAAGGAAATATTTATAGCAAATATTCTGCACAAATTCTTCAGATTATACGATACAAAGTCCTCCTATACAATATTATATGTATCAATTTAATATCACAATTAAAATACAATTTTTTCAATCCTATATTAATTTAAATTTTTTGGAATTGTTCATGCTATCCTTATGTTTCTATTTTGTTCTAATATTTTCTATAAGAACACCATTTATGCTAAATTTTTTATTAATACTAAAGATATAGTTGTCAATATTCGTCATAATTTTATCAATATAAATATAAGTAGCATACATAAATATTTTTTACGCAATAAAAATCCAAGTTACTCAAAATATATTTTTATTCAAATTTCACTCAAAATTATTACGAAGCATAAGAGGACTCTAGTGTAGGTTTCGTGACAATCGATGGTTTTTTCGATGGTTTTTTTAAAAAAATTGGTATAATTGGATACTTTTTCCAGAGATTTTAAAATCGCTTGGCGAAATTCTCATTTTAATAAAAAAAACTAAAATTGCAAACGATAAGAATAGTTTGTATAATATTTTTAAATAAAATTTCTTAAATAAAAAAATTGTATAGATATTTTAACGAAGGTTCAGTTAATATTAACCGTCATTAAGTTAATATTAACCTATAATTAAATTAAAAGACATAAAAACTATTAATAATTTGTGGAAAAAATTAATTTTTGGTGATCATTTAATACAGTTCCGTAATTTTTTTTTGGAAAATTCAGATTTTAAAACTACCGTTATATTCTTGTTAAAGAAAATAAAAATATTGACAAACTGTGTATGATAATATTTTTAGGCAAAATTTCTTGGATTAAAAATGTTATATTATATATATATATTTATTTATAACTCAAATTTATTCGTGTTCGGAATAGCAATCTGTCAGATTTTAATATCAAATATGTTTTAACTTTCTTGTATATGACGTTTATACAAAGAAGCCACCAATAGCAAGTTTGAAATGCGATAATTATTACTTTCGTTAAATATAAGTAATCCACTTTTTGCTTTCAATTAACGAATTATTGCCTTAACGAAAACCTTAGTAAAGGTTAATGGAATAATTAATTTTTTAATTAAAAGGCACGAAAATGTTTTCATACCTGCCAAGATTGGGATAAAAAAATTTCTGAAATATCTGGAATCAATTTGGTTTCGAAGTAAGGCCATTTGCTTTTTATTAAACGATGAATTTAATTTATTTATTTCATTTTTTTTCTTTATTTATATAAGATTTTCAATTTTGTTTACTAGATATCATCAAAGCTATAGACATCATAGAAAAAAATAGAATTCCTAAATTTATTGATGCCTATAATAATCTATTCATGCCATTTGCACATCTTTCAAAAGACAGAAGGCCATTTGCACATCTTTCAAAGACATCAAACAATATATATAAAAAAACATAATAGAAATTTTAAGGAAAAAAAACTTTAATTACTTCAAAGTTATAGTTACTAAGAAGCTAATATAAATTCATTTAAAAATAATAATTTAAAAGATTTTTTAAATAGTGCTAGTATATTATAATACAGCACTGAGAAAAATAATTAAAATGTATTATAAAAGTGATAAAATCATAGTGCATAACTTGAGAACAATATATATATTTTTAATTGCCTACAGGTATTCATACATACATATATTTATAATTTTCAATATATTTCGTAAATTCATGTTTAATAATTCTGTCCGAAATAAATAAAATTATTTGGTGCCACTTTTATAGGTGGACATGCATTTTATTTACATGCCTGCAAGTTGTATTTAATTAATAAAAGCCTTTAAAAGATATCTGTCAAGCTACTGGTTTGTGAATATTAGACACAACATTATGAATTAATGAATTAATATTTATTCACAAGAATTAAACAAAAAAAAGAGTTCCAAGATCTTCAAAAAAATTCCACTCTGTCTTTAATAGATGGTGGAATAACGTCTTCATATTTCTCTTAGTTATTATTTAAATTAGGAATATACAAACTGTCTCCTATTTACGCCGCATTTGAAGGAAACGGGACTGATTCATGTTGAAACACAAACTGATGTTACAGAAAAAATCTAAAATATTTTTTTCGACAAATTTCTGAGAATATTTTTTGCAAAGACACAATGCATAATATTATTAGCGTAGTGGAATGAAAAATCAAACAATAATAATAATAATACTAAATAAACAAATAACGAAATGTTCGTATAATTTTGTGATTTAATTTATGTTGAAATTATTAGAAAAATTTAAAAAATATATATATTTTTTTCAATTTTTGCATACAATTTGGAGAAGAAAATTCTTATAATTTTTGGGTTATTTTCGGAAAGATTCGTCGATTGCGTTGAAGCAAATGAGTAGAGCAGCATTCGTATGTTTTTATGATTCATTTTGCATGCTGTTGTCCCAAGTAACAAATTCCTTTTATAAAAGAAATACTAGAAAAAGAGTTGAACTAAAAGTAAAAAGATTTTTTTAAATATTTGGTACTATTACACTTTTTAAAGGGTGCATTATTTATTTTAAATATTTTAAGCGAACTTTTTAAAAGATATCTACTATATTAAAAAATATTTTTGACCGAAAATCATTATTTCTTTTAAAATTTTATTTAAAAGCCCATACTTTTATCTTTTGTAAAATGTTTTTCATTTTATGTCTTCTATAATTAGAAATGACATTAAAGATATTGTAATCGATATTGATATTGTAGTCGATAAAAGATAGATATTGTAATAGATATTGCAATCGATAGATATTGTAATCGATAAAAGATGTTGTAATAATATTCAAAAGCCCATACTTTTATCTTCTGTAAAATGCTTTTCATTTTTTGTCTTCTATAATTAGAAATGACATTAAAGATATTGTAATCGAACTTAACAGCTGAAAATGTAATCTATACTATAACTAAGCATTTTTTTGTATTTTTCTTTAGATCATTTAAAAATTATTGTCTTTTCCTATTTCATTTCTTTAACTATATACTAAATATTATTTTGGAAGATTTTGAGAATAAATTTCTTTGTTTTTGAAGGCATTGTTGCATATTTAAATAATTCTCATGCACTACAGAATCTTAATTGTACACTGATGCAATAACTTCTGAAAATAAACGTGGAGGAAATCTTTTAAATAGTATTTATGACAAATATTAATTGATAACAGTATTTTTAGGTTAATTAAATATACTTTTAAGTTAAATTAAAAAAATATCGAATTCTACTGATACCAGCAGCATAGCAAATCACAATACTCATTAGCTTTAAAAAAAATTAAATTTCCAAAATTTAAAATTTATTAAAAAAATGCGTTCGAAGAAAAAATAGTATAATATGTCGATCTAAGAAGTTTTGAAAGAAAAATTCTTTCATCTTATCGTAAATTAAAAACAAAAGCTTTCAAACCATTTTTCTCAAAACGCATTTCTCAAAAAAATTTTACAATTCAAGCTCCGTTACTAAAATATTATCGAAAATATCAAACTGAAATTTAGTACACATTTTGCTGATAATAATGCCCACGGAATGAACCAAATATAAGCACAATGAAACATTGTTAAATTATGCACCTTTTAAACTTTGAAAAAAGATAAAAATTCCACGAAAATCTATTATTTTAAGCTAAAATTTTTATAATTTGCAGGAATTTTGAGTTATTTCTAAACTTACCTCATTCCCAGCCAAAGCATTAATGATTATATACAATGATATATAACTAATTATTTTTTTATTGAAAGTGTTTAAAAAAAGATAAAATTTAGAGCAAAAAATTCTAAGTTTTCTCAAATAATTTTAAACCGAATAATTAAATTATAAACTATTTTTGTACGACAAGTTAAGGTTTTGTATAATGGTCAGTTGAAAACAGAAAAATATTACTTCAAATATCTTTATAAAAAATAGCCCCCATGTAAATTTGGATACCTTAAATTTAATACACATCAGTAAGAACTAAAAATATATTCAGCATCATAAAAGTATGTTGTTATTAAAAACCAATGCATCTCAGATGAAATGTTTTTTAGCCAATTTTTTGTAAAATTTAATCAGATTATTTCGAAAATAAAACTTTTAACTATAATTAAATACAAGTGCATCACATATTATAACAGCAATGTATAAAAATATGTATTTTTTAGATTTATTATTCAAGAGAATTAATTAATCGATAACAGAGATTGTTTCACTGTAAAGTCAATTCTGATACCTCGAGCTTTATACAAACTAATTTTAAGCGCAAAGCACGGTGAAATTGTAACAGTCTCCTATTTTCATTTATAATTAAAAGCATGACTGACAAATCCAGTTTTTCAAAGATATGATGTGTCAAAAAGAATTAAAAATTGTATCGCTTGTTAGAAATATACCTTATTCAAATATTCTTTCATGATAAAAATTTCTCGCGTTATCTTATTCAATTCAAAATACCTTTGACATACGAAATATCTATAAACTCGAAAAAAAAAAACATTTTTTTCACACTATCTTACATATGAGAAAAAATGGTCGTCACTATCGACGATAATTTTTTTGAGAACGATGTATCAAAAATGGTAAATATATATCTCAATAATGAATATCAAAACATCAAAAGAGGTACTATTCTATATTCATAAAATGTTTTTCTTTTATAAAAATTGTGCCATCAATAATAATGTAATCTATTTTTTTAGTAATAAAAATAATGTTATATATTTCTAGTCTCCAGTCTGAGAATCTCCAATGTTAAACGAATCATTCACAATTGGAGGTTTTGCTTACATAAAATTAAAAAAAAAAAGATTTTATACAATTTGAATTGAATTTTACAAATAAAAATCAGTTCAGTCCTACCTGCAGGAGACACTGTACACAGAGTCGTCCCAAGACACGAGATGAAAAGCTGGAAAACTTCTTCTGAAAGACCACGTATACCTCTAAGACATCGGAAGACGATCGCAAAACAATTAAACAAATAAAAATGTCTTAAAACTTCCACCTGGGGACATTAACCTACACCAGATAGGAAGTTTCAAAAATGCCCACTACCGAAAAAAAACAAAAAAAACTTTCCTCTCGGAAAAACTTTCACTGTTTTTAGACCCCCCCCCCTCCTTAAAAAAAAAAAAACTCTTAACCATTCTAATATTTATACTACACAACAAAAGAAAGGAAATAGTAATTTTTTCACCCCTCTCTCAAAAAACACTCCCGAGGAGCTAGGAAAGAATACTCGGGGTAGCAGAGGGGAGGGAAAAAAATCGTCTGATGGGTCATGGACCCAGAGGCTAGGGCGCCCCTTTTTTCCGAGAGCCTCTTCCTGTAAAGAGAGTTTAAAAAACGATAGGGTTACGCTACAAAGGGGTAACTAAAAAAGAATAGGGGGAACAGCGTAGGGGTGGCAGATTAAGGGTTACGTACCCCAGAATTCCACCATATATCGGTCATTGGTACGACTGGAAATGAAAAGGCTTCCGACAATGCCAGGTGTTTCCCCTTTTGGGTGAGAGGGGCGTGAAATCCCTACGAAAGGGAAATTTTGCAGCGAAGTAAATGAGACGTCAAATCAATAGTTAGTTTCCTAAACTATTAGGGAAAACGAGTTCGTTTTCTTTCTGTCTAATTCCACTTGTTCAAAATTGTAAATAATGAATAATTACAAAAAGACGCATATGTGTTTTACTTACTCCTTAAATGGCAATATATTATATAAAGATTTAAATTTTTAATAATAAAATTTATAAAATTAATTAGAATAAATGTTTAAAACCTAACTACAGTTTTCCAAAGGATGAATCAAGGACATGGAAACTTTGCAAATGTAAAATTTCGGGGCAGTACAAGTATTTCAATAAATATAAAACATTTGCTAGGATATCTGTAAAAATTCATTTTAAAATCATTGTTTTACAAATAAAAAAAAAACTGATGCTTCTATTTATGAAATTACAAATCACAATAAAAAGCAGTTGATGTATAGCAAAATGCACGTGCTTGATTTAAGTGCACCGTATAAATTTACTTCTTATTCTGGTTTTATAATAATCATTTTCGAAAATTATTTATTATGAGAAAGGATGTAAAACAAATTCCGTAATGCGCAGAATTGTAGGGCACCAAAACAAGCATCAATCAAATATGAATATAACAGTTGTACGCAATCAATCTTAAAAATATTCAAGAACGTATTTAAAAAATATTAGGTATTCAAGGAACTTATCAGATTCTTTAAACTTTATAAAGTGGGGGGGGGGGGTACCTTTTCAATTTAATCAAGCATGTTATCAAGCGTCTATTTCAAAAAATTATGTTCTGCAAAATTAATACAATTAAGTATTCAGCTTAATCAGCCATATTTTTGGTGGTTTATAAGAAAATAGCAAAAAAGAAATATCTCTTCAAGATTTCAGACTAAGAATATCAATTGTATTTAAAATATCAAAAGATGTTAATAAAATAGAAAGCATTTTGAAAAGTTGCAATTCTTTTAAATAATTGTATCGAATGTTATGGTTGTCGCTTCAGTTTTCTTATACATAAATGAGGAAGGGTTATTACAAGTCTTTTTTTAAAAAAATTTTTGCTCTCTGTATCTAACCACAATTTAATACTTTTTGTAAATATATTGCAAAATTTAAGATAATTTAGTTGTAATATGTAGAAATTAAAATAATTATAAATTGCAAAATTCTGTTCCAGTTTTTCCAACTTTTACGGGTTTCTCAAATTTAAATTTTTTGAAAAAAATCATAATATTTTCACTCGTCATAACGTTTGATTTTGGTTTGTAATTAAATTATTGAAAAATCAGTATTTGTCCTTTAAAAATTGTTTTTCCTATATATTCTAATATGAAATACTTACTATTTTTTAAAGATTTTTGTAACATTGAAACAAAAAGGAATGAAGGCAAAACAATGAATAAATGACATATTGAAGAATTTCACACTATATATCATTTTTGCATTGAAGAACACAAGACCTCGCTCCTTTTTGATGATGTATCTACTACAGAATAAAAATATAACGATAATAATAATTTTACATCGTATTTATATATTAATAAACTTTTATCAAGACAATATCTACTCAATCATATATCTTAACTAGACAATATTCGACACACATATAGCAACTGTTAATCAGGAAATAATTCTAAATAATTCTGAATTCTACATAGAAAAATATTTAACAAATATTTATAAAAAATAGTTTCCACTTTCTGGTAGATTGAATACCTTCTTTATAACATAAAATACAGAACTTTGATGACACAAACATTTTTACCACAAAATGTTTAAAAAAATATCAATTTTCAATAATTGAATAACTTGATTTAGTTAATACGTGTAGAAGAAATTACCTTTAAAAAATAAAATATTAGTTTTCAATACATTTCGCAGATTCTTGTAAAAAAATATGTTCAAAAGAAATAAAATTAGTTGGTATCGCTATTACTTTGAAATGGAGCAAATATTTGGAACAATTTCACTTTTTATTTCCAAGAAAGTTCGTCACTTAAAATTTTGCGTCACAAAACTGCTTTTCATAAGCTCCATCCACAAATTTTTCTTCGACCATTGAAGATTTCTGATATTTATTAATAGTGACTCTTTAGCATTAGAAAATGGCAGTTAATGCTGCTAAAGGTACTAGCCTATTTATTTTAATCAATCAATCAACACCTGGTGAAATATTCAATGATTGTCAGTTATAGAAATAACTCAAGAACTTTTGAAACAAAATGTACAACAAATTTAAGCTTTGTACATGCTATAGTGAAAGTATGTAATCCATTATTAATTCATTAATCAAGTAAGTAAAATAGTAAGTGATTTCATAAAATAACTGAACAAATCATTAAAGCCTTAAAATCACATGCACTCTATGGTTTAACTATTTATATCGTAAAATAATTAGTTGTAAGCCTGTTAAAGTGTAAAATAATTGTTAAGATTTATCCCAATTTTTAATATTAGTTACTGCACTTCGATTTACACAAAGATTTTAATCATTTTTTCGAAATTCAAAATATTGTAAAATTAAAGATTTTAAATATAAAAAATAAAAATGCTATGCAACAATAATATAAAATATAAAACATAAAGATGCTATGCATCAATATAAGATGTATTTATTTTGAAAATAATATTCTATACATTTTCTAACATAATTTTAATCATTCCTGTCTCAACAAAGAATTTTATTGCATCTTTGTATAGATAACATTTGTAGACTGTGCACTTTAATTAAATTGTTTATTTTATACTTTAAGTATTTATCATTAATTAATTCACAAAATAATTAGTTACTTCATACATTTTATAAAGATGTAATTGGATAACTTAAAACCCAGCTTTAATTCTATTGTATCTGCATAACGTGAGGTTTAAAATCTTGTTAGTTAAACTAGTTAAGCGCATAGAATTGTTAACTTTTTACACTTTTTCATAGACATTATCGATAAGCTCACGAAATAAATAGATATTCTAGGGAATAATTGAATTATGCATTGAAATGATATCATTTCAAACAAGACGGATATAAGCACACATAATAAATTAACATATATATTTCTTTTTTTGCGTTTTTAACAATACAAATATCATTCCATACATATCATCTCTTTCCCTAAAATGGGGATAAATCTCCAGCCGCACAGGATAAATTTTTACATCCTGGTTGGCAAAGGGGTTAAAAGAAGGGTTGCATCACACAGACACGCTGATAAGCTCCAGACTACAACACTAGACTGACACATATGGCCTGCAGATTCTCACCGTTCGTGGAAGTTGAACGACCCAAACGCACATACAGATTTCCAGCAGAAAAATTATGTAGGGGGAAAAAAAGAGTTTTTGAGAGGATGGGAGGGATGCACTACGGTTTTCCCTTATTTTAAAACATTACCCCCCCCCCCTTTTTTTTTTCTGCCAATTCCCTGTTGCTGTGCAGTTGGTTGAAGAGAGGATAAAAAGTTGCATAAAAAAGCATTTGTCCCACGGAGAGAAGGGGTTATGGACCGAACATAAAGGATTTGAGTTTTCGAAAAAAAATTCGGTAGCGGAAAAGGGGTAGCCCGTCTCTGTGAAGCCCAACAGAGTTCTCAAGCGACGAAATGTAGTTTTTAAAGACAGGAAACTAACTGTGCGGATGCCTTTTTTTTATACATGTATTCCCATTTTCTATACTACCGTTATTATTTATATGGATAGAGAGGGTTGGGATTTTTTTGGGCAGAAAGATGCAAAAGTTCGATGTCCGCACAGGGTTGAAGGTAACGATTTTTTTTTCTTTCTGGAGGAAGAAGAACAGATGGGATGTAACGGTCTCTTGATTTACTGAATTTTTCCTTCTGGGAAGTATCTTTCTTTCAAGTTTAATCCGGATAACTTATTTATCTGTACACTTATTCTCACGCTTATTTTTTTTATTTATATTATAAATAAAAATAAATTTTAATTTCAACCTTGAAACCATCTTTTTACAGAAAGGCCGACTATTATTTTATTAACGCATAATTTTTTTTACTCATAATAAAAAAAATATGTAAATTCTGCATTAGATACATCTTATTTCCAGATTTATCCAGAATATCTATAAACTTATCGTCAAAACTTATAGTAAAAAAAAAGAAAACTTATGTAAATTCTGCATTAGGTACATCTTATTTCCAACTTCATCCAGAATATCTATAAACTTATCTACAGAATTATTAAAAAATATATATATAAATTCTGCATTAAACACATTTTATTTCCAAATTTATTCCAAATATCTATAAATTTATCTTCAGAATTAGTTTTATTTATGAAAAGAATAACTATAAATTTAGCTTGGAAGCATCGTCCTTTCAAATTTTAATTGAAAATTTAATAATCTGTAAATGCATTTTAACAATTATATTTTATTTAAAAAAGTTATAATTAAAAATATTTTTTTCTGACTTTTGTACTAATATATTATCAAAATTGCCTTCACAATTCATTTTATTCATAAATGAAAGTAGAAAACAGTAAATTCTATCTTGGGAATTTCATTCTTCAGAATTCGATTCAAATATCTCGTTACTGTATAAACTTATTTAAGCAATTATTTTTATTTTCAACAAAAACTATTGCAAAAAAAAATAACATCTTTTATTTAACATTGAAATACATTATTGTAATGGAACACTGAAATACTTTTATTTATTTGAAAACTTATTTTCACAATTATTTTTATTCGCAACAAAAGTAATTACTTTTATTTAAAAATAAATATAAATTCTATTTCATTGTCTTACACAGATAAATAGAACTGTAAACACAGCCTGGGTCGTTGATTCGAGGACATTCGATTACAGAAAATATAAAATCAAACGTGAAATATTCAAAATCGTTTATGAGCCGACTGTATAGAGACCGATAGCTTTAAATTCAAAAATCGATGATGTTTAATTGGAACTATATTTCAAAATAATTACACGGCCGAACTAATTATTTTCAGATAGTTGACGTAAATAATGAGCTGCAAGGAAGAAATCGCTTATTAGTAATTATTGTAGATATTTGCCAAATGGATACAAAATAAGACTGTGCATTCTGGGAATTTGTTTACCTTACAAAACACGCACATAAAGTGTTATACGCAAAAAAGTATCGAAATCGTTAAAACTCACACACATCTGATTATTGATATACCACCACGTTTTAGACCTTTGAAATTAACATTTTCCGAATATGTTTATTTCGAATGATAATTTAAAATACTCAAAAGCCAGACACAAGATATTTTGAACGTAATCAATAAGAGGAAAGTATTTTGCTTATAAATATATTCGAGTTTCTTCATTGTTCTAATAAAATATAAGAAATGACCATTTATTAAAAAGCTTTTTTTCCCCTCTGCTGTGAATGTTGCTATTCAAATTGAATAAAAATATTGCGCCTATTTTTATTTTTGCCTTGGCTTTATGCTTACTAGCCATTGTAATTAATATTTACAGAAAAATATTAAACATATATTTACTTTTTACGCTTATTTTAGCATTATTAGTACTATGCTTAATAAAAGTATTAACTTATCTCTTAGAATTAAAATAATGAAATTATATTAATGTGTTACTTAACTTAATATTTCTGAATAATCCACTTAACAAACAATTTTTTTATATACAAAATTTTAATTATTTTCAGTTGTCTCTTGTTTAATATAATTATAGACGGTTTACCTATTATACTAATAAAATTTAATTTATTCATGTTGGGCAATTTAAAAATTTGTAATTTGTTTGATTTTTGTTACACTGAGAGCATTAACCGCTGCCAAATGCCAAGGAACAAATTGTAAATAAAAGCGTAAATGAATTGGAGTTTGGTTATTAGAATTTGAACTGAGTTTTAATGCATGAAGAAAATAAAAATGAGTAGAATATTTTTTTTTATCTAATGAAGTCAATGATTTAGACTTTTAATATATTCGAATACTGAAAATACTCCGTTAGCTACTTAGTAAAATTTTAAAAGTTAAAATACTCTGGGATTCTATAAAAGATTCCTTGAGATTCGATAAAGATTACTTTTACTTCTGATCAAGCGTTACTTTAAAATAAGTTGCATTAGTTAAATATTAATTAATTAATTAAAAAGTACATAATTTTAAACTAATCGTGACATTTAAATAATTATAATATTTATGAAGTAAATAAAAAAAAGATTTTAAGATTGAGACATAATATTAAGAGCTCTATAATATTATATAAAAATTTGTAATTAGGTATAGTAATAATAAAATTTATATTTATAAAAGTTAAGTTAATGGTCTATTTATGTGATCACCGTGATCGAAATTAAACAAAAGTGTTTAACGTAAAACATCCTCATTTTTTTATTAGTTAAATCAATATTCTTATGGCAGGGAAAATTTTTAAGGAGACTCAAATGTTTAGTCAGAAACATCGTGATATATGATTGTTCAGGTTTGATTTTTCTATATCTCTGCTGATAATGAAGATAAACATGCTACGTTAATTCTTATTAATTAGTAAAACTTATTTTAATCCTCTAATTCAAAGTTACTCATCTTAATATTTCAAAACAACTAATTTATATTATTAAAAAACCAAAATCAAAGTAATATTTTGCAATAAAACGGAATTATTAAAACAATTTTATAACTAATCATTTATTGTTAATATAATTAATAATATTCAAATTTCTTTTTGAATATTATTCAATTAACAGTTAGATTAAATTCATTAAAACATGTACTAAGTGTAAAAGAGTTTAATTAATCACTGAAATTTTGAAACTGATTCTATGCCTTTTAAATATAAATAATCTATAATATCGGATATTTTATCTATTATCTATTACACCAATTTAATGAAATACATTTCATTAGAACTAGATCTTCCTCGCATTTAAAAAAAATGTATTTTAAAGAATAAGATATTAAAGAGGTATGCATTAGAACATATACCTCCTTATGCATTATATAGCATTAAACAATAAACAAATAAAAGCTAGAATAAATGAATGCTATAGTCAGCTGTAAAAGTACAAGTAATTTCTAAATTAAAAATTATCTAGTAACAACTTGTGAATTTAAGATTAAGGAAATTGAATAAGAGGCATAAGTATTTAATTTTGGACGGTGAAAAAGTTTAAAATGGAAGAAGAAAAAAATAATATTAGTATCTTAAATTTCATGCATTTAAGAAGTAATATCAAGCAACTAATAAAATAAATGTAAACAATTAATAAAATGAATTGAATTTACAAGATTAACAATAAAATATAATAACAATTATTTAAGGATTTTAAAATTTTAAATTACAATCTTATGTGTGCAAACAGTTAATTAATTAAACGAGGGATGACACAAATTTGTTATTTAATTCAATATAAGCAAAGATTTACTAGGATGGTTACAAGTTATCTATGACTGGAAATTGTAAAAATATCTTTATGTATAAAAATTTAATATTTCTTTAAATTTAGTCATTGACACAGGCCCTTTAAATACGTTTCAGATGCTATAAAATAATACATTTCATAAAAATGATTTACAATTTTAAATAAATCAGATACATATCATAAATTTATATCGAGCAGTTTTTTTTAAAAAATTTTTACTTAAATAATTCTATCTATCACCTTTTAACTGTTATTAAAAGTAAATTTTTACCAATAATATTTTTTTTATTTACATCAACTTTGTCGTAAATTTTGGTAAATCGCTGAATGCATAAATAAAGCACAAATTCGAACATGGATACTCTATTATTTATAATTATCATAACTAATTATGTAATAATTATCTAATGGCTATTTAAAATTAATTAAAAATATGAATGCAATTTTTATAATTAAAATGGCATAATTTATTTATGCGTTTCAAACAGAATTTCACATTGTGAGCAAATTTCGCTGCTATTTCGGAAAATACTTTAGAAGAATAAAAATTTAGATTATTCTTGAAAAATGTGTAATGTATGTAATTATAAATTTATTGTATATAATTTAATTACAATATGTTTTTAAAATAATTCCTATTAGTATTTCTACAAGACTATCATTTTCAAAGCCCCTAGATAAAAACCTTATTTTATGCGAACTAAATTGTAGCATCAGACTTTAATGCTTAAAATATTTTACATTTCTCCTATACTTCGGTTTTATACACAAATTAAACATAAAAACAGGAGGAAATTAATATTACGTTTTAGAATTGAAAAAAAAATATGACAATAGTTTGAATAAGGATTTAAAATTTTTAAATTAAATATTTTTGAAAAATTATTTTAAGTGCATTTTTCTTTTGTCATAGAAAAAAATAAAATGCCGATACAATTATTATATTTTTATTAAAAAAGTAAATACTTAAGTTTTGCTAGATTTTATTTTTTCACGTCTTTTTAGATATTTTCAAAATTTTAATTTTTTCTTTTTGGTGGTTTTTTGTATAATTTTCATCTAATCAATGCTTAATTCATTAAAATGCTTAAATTCAGAATAAAATGGTTAAAAAGTCAGAAGCTGTAGTTAAATTCAAAATTTAAAAAGGAAATTATTTTCAAAATATATACAAGAAAGGAGATAGTATTTTTTTGAGAATAAATTTGGATTTCAAAGTAGAAGGCAATAAAACTTGCTTTGTGGATAAAAATATATTATACATCTTTTGTGATATGGAATGTCGTTTCTATAATTTAAAGCATAAATAAAATGAAATAAAAGAAGAAATTAATTACTGTTTTTGTATAAAAATTTTATTAAAAAAAGAGCGGCCATTATTGTATATCGTGTTAATATAATCTTTTAAATTTTAAATAGTTTGAAGGAATTTCTAATTATTTTATTTTTATTTTAACAAAACTTATATGATAAAACTATCAATCGGTTTTTATATTTGCTTTTATTTTTTTATTTTAATTTTTCACATAATTAAAAAATTGTTAAAGAAATTTAACACTAAAAAATTTATTTTACAAATCTGTAATAAAAGAATAAAGCTTATAATAAATTATATATTTCTAGATAATTAAATTCATTAATTAACGAAATTAAATAAACTATTTATAACCAGATAGAGCTTTTTT
>JAPMOR010114528.1:204231-241963 GCA_026543865.1 Argiope aurantia
ACAAAAGATTATTTTGGAGACTTTAGAACGCTCTTTTATTTTAACTTGACTTACTTCCTACTTGTAAAGATAGAATTTTGAAATCTATTTTCAATTCCTTTTTTATATATTAAGAATTCAAAAATTTTGTATTATTCTCGGCGATTTCTAGATGAAAATATATACTAGTTATAAATTTTCGGCACTTAATTTCTAGTAAATAGATAAGTTTAATTATTTTTGATTTCTTGTCACTACTTTATAATTTCTTTTGAAATGTCAGTAAAGTTATATAATTAATTTATTAATTTTATACTAAATTATAATTGTGCTTATTTATTGCATATTGTAAGTCATATATATGCATTTTATTAGTTAAGCTGTAGTATTAATAAATTTTAGAAAACAATTATTCCAAGATCCTATAATGTATAATAATTAATAATAAATTAAAGACTATAAAAGTAGATCTTTAAAATAAATATAAAAAAACTAATTTTTAGCAAACGAATAAAAGCATTTTTTTTTAATTTACCTTTTTAAAAATCTAGTCATAGTGGCAAAATCTAGGCATATACCTGAATGTATGTTCCACATCTCCTCCTGAGCGATTGGACTGATTTCAACAAAACTTTGCACAATTATTCTTTAGGGCAAGAGAAAGAAAGCCACCAGCCAATCCAAGTGCAAAAGTTAATCAAATATTCAATTAGTTAAAAATTAATTTAGATTTTGCCATTTTCTTGAAATAATTTCTGAGCCAATTATTTCACAAGAAACATTTTAATATCAATTTAAAATTCAAAAAGTTATTTTTTTCAGTTCTATCAAATTCCTTTTTACGTTATTTTTTTTAAATTTTTATCAAATCTGTAAAAAATAACTCACAACGATTTTTTGAGATATAATAGCATCTGAGATCTTATCTACTGTATTATTATTATTATTTTTTAAATGTTTGGTTTGTAACTTTTGGATTTTTTTTAATTGGTTCAAAGTAGTTATTCAAGGTGCGCAGAAGAACTGAAAGAATGAATTGATATAACTTTCATTTTTAAGCGATAACAAATGATCTAGGATCCAAGGGCAGTCAATCAAATGGAAGGGTATAATATAAGGATTATGTATATTACAATAATTTATGCAATATTAGTTTTTACATTAAAAATATTATACACGAAAGAATTTAAATTCCCAGGTACACTGTGTATATCAAATAGTTTTTGATGCAAATCTAAAACTTTTAGCAGAATCCTTTTTTTAACCACACGTTTCAAGAAATTTTTAATACAATGAATTTTTTTTATATAGAAAAAACATTTATGTTATAATCCTAATACAATCTCCACTTGGGGTTAAATTTAAATGCTTTTAAAATTAAACCTGACTATACTTTTTATTTTAGGGCGAGATGATAAATCATTGTTTTATATAATTACTATGACTAACATTATAATAGTTGTTGTTTATTACTTTCATTTAAGAGATGATAAACCAGATATGCTTCCATTATATAAAATTATTTTTCAGCGAAAGCGGGGATAAAAGATTGACAATAAGTGCCCCTCATGAATTTTCGATCATTTTCACAGGTATCATACGTTGCGCCTAAACCAATCATTAGTTTACCCCTTTCCTCCAGCATTATACTTGGCATCCGGCCTTTTCATCTACATCCGCCTTGCCCCTGACCCCTAAAAGAACTAGGCCCCCCACCTTCCTAAAAAGTCAACGACACCAAACCCTTTTGCGCAACCCCAAACCCTCCCCCTTTCCGAAAAAAACCCCACAACCCCTTTGATCCCACAGCAACAACTGCAGCGCGCGCATCGCACCGATAAAAAAAAAATGCATGGATCAGATTTTTAATCGGAATCGCCAATGAAAATAAAGAGAGTTCTGTGACGTCATGACTCCGATCCCGGGGAAGGAAAAAAGGGATGAAGGATGCAGTGTATCAAGCGATTTATTTTTTTTACATCTTTCCATCCGCTATTGGATGCGAAGCCGCGACGACCTTCCTGATGAAAATCGTCTGCCAAGAATAAGAGAAGGCGGGAAAAATGGAGGTAAGGTTTTCGACCCTTTTTACTGTTATTAAAATAGCAACATGACAAAAAAAAATGAAGGGGAGGGGGGAAGGTCTAAGATCTAGGATTGTGTGTTAGTGGTGTGAAGGTTTCTAGGGGAAAAAGGTGGTATGGGAATGAATCCTAGCATTCAGAAAAGGGAAGGATGTTGTTTTTGTTTTTTCGTTCTTCTTTGTGATGTCTTTTCCGCTCTGCCTTGTAGCTGTCGTCGGAAGAGGTTGTGATGCCAGACGAAGAAGGCAGTTTTTTGAAAGGGTTGACTTAAGCAGGAAAAGGGTTAAGAATTACTTTCACTTTTCCCAGGACGGCATCATACTCCGAGACTGGAAGCGTGAGTTTGGAATTGGAATGAACGGATATTCCGTAGTTTGTTTGCAGGCGATAATTTCAATTATTTAATTGGGATTTATTATTTTTAGTGGCGATTTTTTTAAATGAATTATTTTTTAATTATAAAGAATTTGGGCATTCCAATAATTTATTTTTACAATTATTGAGTGAGAGAATAAGTATTGTAATAACCAATCAAAATGTGAAAATTTCTGAAAAAAAAATACAATCAATAAACTGTCTTAATTGAAGTTCGAACTGCCCGCTTTTACAGCGTCAGTTTAAATTTTAATCATCCAAGTTTAAAACATGAATTTGATCCATAGATTCAAAAATTCACATAATTATTATAACACTGCTAAAATTTGATATAGCATTTTGGTCGTTTAGCGTTTTTGGTGTAATTTTTTTATTCAAATGATGTTTGCAATTTACTGCTATTGTTTTTCTCATTTACCATCCTCTTTTAACTGAAATAAGAAATTGTATTAAATCTATTAAAAGTAATATGTAAAATGAAACATGTGTGAAATCTATTCCAATATTTAAAAAAGAATTTTCAATATGATACAAAAGATTGTTTTCTTGAAAACAAACAAAAAATAATCAATAAAAAATTATATATAGTCGATGAACCGTAAGGCATTTTGATTGCTATTAAATTAACATTCGAATATTGTCTCTGAGTTAATTTGTGTTTTATTTTCTCTTAGATAAAAAGGAAGTTATTGATTAACGACATTACTGAAGTTTATATTAAGCTTTCATTTAAAAAAAATGTTCATTGTTTTGCATCTTTTCCTTTTATTAAAAGAAATTCAAAGTATTTCACCAAAACCTCTCTAAAAATGCGCACAGTTTATTTAAATTTATATATTTAGTACCATTCACTACTATATCATTTTCACTCGTATGAAAAAACAAGTACGCTTTTTTTATTTATTTGCTTATATTTGAATTTATTGATAGTGCTTAGAAGATATAGATTTTTTTTAAGAATAAAACTCTTTCCAAATTGATTCAAACTATAGATCAATTCTTAAACAAATAATTTCAAAATCTAAATGCTAAACGAAAATGAAAAAGTAATCTGTTTTTGGGAATGGCATCGTACTTGGAAGATAATATTATGTTACAGCTGCTCTTTCTTGATTTGCATAGGATAGGATGTCAGTTTCTAAAAGCAAAAAACCTTTTCATATCAATAGATTCAATATACAGAATAATCGAAAAATAAAAAATTTCAAGATATAAATGACAAACAGGAAGGAACTAATAAAACGCTTGCGGCTGTGACAACTTACATTGATGTTTCAGCTGCTCTTTATTGATTTGAAAATGAAAATGATAAATAAAATTGTTTGTACGGCGATTTCTAAATTCGATTCACTAGCAGCTGAAATTATTATGAATAAATTAACAATTAATCTTACTAATTGGTTCAAATAATCAGACAGTTTTTATGAAAAATTGTATATAAGATTTGGAATTGAAATTGAATTAAGGTGTAATAAAATTTTAAAACATGTTATGCCTTATTCGAGCCAGGATAAATAGAAAAGATGAATTTTATAAATTAGAAATTCAATATTAAATTCACCATAAATTTATTTGCTTACTTTACATTAATGTGCAAAATTAAGATTTCTTATTTATTCATTTGTTCAGTTGCAGAAAAATTTGAAATCAACTAATTAATAAGCAGGGATGCAATGTAAATGTTGCGTCATTTGTCTTTCTAAATGTGTTAGAAAAAATGCATCATGCTGCGTGCGTTATAAACGATGCATTATCAAGTTTTTTTAAAAAATGTTTTTGTTTTACAGAAGAGGAATATGCAAGAAAAGCCAATTCAAAAAATAAATCATATAATTACCATAAATTGGTACTGATTTAAATAAAAATTTATCAAAATATTTGTGAAAAACTGCCTGTTAATATCTACTATATATGTTTTCACTAAACGGGAAATAATGCATTTTAATATTATTTATTTTTGAATGGCTTTTCAAATTTTTTCATCGATTTGTTTATTTTTATTTTATATTTCTTTATCAGTTATCCTTATATTTTGTTGATATTTTAGATTGAATCTTGTTTTAAACAATAGGACTGATTTCAATTTTATCATAATAATTTATCTATTTATAAATCAAAAAAGTTGTTCTACTCTAGAAGGAAAACTTTTACATAAGTCTTATTTGGTATAAAATTAACTACGGTATGTAATTTATATTTTTTTATAAAGAAAAAAAATCGTGGGTGTTTATTTTTTTAAAATTTGAGGATTCAAATTATCTATTATGTGTTAAATCCTCCGCAAAGCAAATTCATTATCAGATGAAAAAATGAATTTCACTATAATTTCTCAATAAAATTTCTTTTTTTTTATCAATTTTTACAATCAAAGGTGTAAAAAATAATAAAACTTGTCTGTTTTCTTCAATTAGCGCATAAATTCTGTTCTAAATCTATTCATATTTAGAATATTTCCATTAATACCAATAAAATTAGCTAACCGAGCATAGTTTTCTTTTTTTTTTTAATTTATCTTTTACCCATTTCTTAAAAAAAAACGCTTAATAATTAAAAAGAAATCTTTAGATATATATAATTAAATACAAAATACATTTTCTACAATAAAATTAAGAAAGTAAAGTTCGTTAAAGTAAAAGAAAAAAAATACTTTACCAATTTGGAGCATTTTACAGAACATTACATGAGTAAAAGAGTTTCTATTAATTAGTTTTTTAAAAAATAACCAATTTTCTGACAAATGCTTACAATTTAAGAAATTACAAGAACAAAAGCAGATAAAAATTGAGAAGGCAAAGATTTAGTATTATTACTTACTTATTAAAAAATTTTCAATGAATAATTTCACCAATTATTTGATCATTTATAACAAAATTATCAATAAGATACAAAAAATGTATAAATTATAAATAATAGTAATCTGCTTAGTAAAACTCTTAAATATTCTCAAATAAACATTCATAAAGGTTTAAATATTTTTAAAATATGTTTACAAATTTAAAATATTTCGCATTAATATAATATATTATTATTCTTAATAAAAATATATTATATCAATGTTCCATTTATTAGAACTTCTCTGCACTAATACAAGAAAACTATCCTCTAATCTTCTTAAAAATTAAAGAAGATTTGAACTTTTTATCTGAGACATCGTATTATAATAATGTTTTAAATTTAATTCAACTATCTTTATAATATTCTTAAAATTTGCTCTTAATTATATCATGCAAAAAAATTGCAATCGTAGCAAATAATTGCTCTTCATTATGACATACAAAAATTGCATTTAATGTTAAACAAAATACAAAAGTTGCATTTAATGCGACATTCTTGAGTATAAAACAGTATCTAAAACAATAAAGATTAACATTGAAAAATACATAAAAATGTTCTTAAAATGTATTAAAATTATAGAATTTTATTTAAGAAAATAAAGATGGTATCACCGGTAGATTATTTTTTCTATGAAAGAAAAAGATGTAAAAATATTGTTTTTTGAAATAATATCTTCTGAAGTTATAGAAAAAAATATAAATATTTTTATTAATTTTTTATTTAAAAATCTATTTAACCCTTTCTTAATAGGCATCTATAAGGCACGAAATAACAAATCGCTAAATTTCATCTCTCCATCTTTAATCTGTCTTGTAGAGCGTTTTCAATGAATTTTTTTTTTTCATCTTGTATGTCGCAATTACAGATAATATATCAGCCTATAAATATTATCATGCTAAAATCCCACAGAAACAAAATTGTAAATAACGAAAAATATTTAAGTTGACTATTCACTGATAAATATTTAAAATAGTTTTTATATATTATGCAGTTTTCAGATATAACTGAGTAAAACAGCAATATTGCAAAAAGATCAAAGTGTAGTAGAAAAAAGTGTCATTATTAAAAAAATTATAAGACAGTCATTTACATCAATTATTATAATATCATAAGCCATTATTATAAAAAATATATATTTATGATTGACCAGCAAATATGTATTTTCAAATAAAAACATAAATTTCG
This sequence comes from Argiope aurantia, assembly GCA_026543865.1. Taxonomy (NCBI): domain Eukaryota; kingdom Metazoa; phylum Arthropoda; class Arachnida; order Araneae; family Araneidae; genus Argiope; species Argiope aurantia. Next base: position 210,690 of record JAPMOR010114528.1, read on the forward strand.
TTTAATTTAACAACAAAAATAAAAATGGATGTAATCTGTTTTATGTTTATATATTAACTCGACTTTCGATTTATGTATGAACTAGCCGCCTTTGGCGACCAGCCGGTTCGCCAGTATTACCGCTCGCCACAATTTTCAATTAAATATTTTAAGTAACTGGTCTCTTAAAGGATTCTCAAACAAAACATTTTTAAGCTTCAAATTTTGATAGTCATACCAAACTTATACTGTTGTTTAGATCGCATCGCTCAATTTACTATATATATATATTGCTAATTTGTTGTCATTTCCGGTAAAACTTCAACTTTAATTTAAAGTGGAAATGATGAAATTGCAATTAATATAAAGATATTTTTTAATAAAACCAAGCGTTTTATTTTATTTATCATCTTCATTGTTATTTATTTATTAGTATTATTATTGAATGTGAGTATTGCAAACAGAATTGCTCGGTATATAAGTCTTATGTGAACTACAAAATACTTTTCATAATTTATGTAATGTCTCAAAGAATAATTCAACAAAAATTTCTCAGATTCAGCCTAAAATTCAGTTTTTAGTTTTGCTTTCGAGAGGATTGAAATGAAATCAATAATAATATTTTGTTTCCGCCTATAAATATATTTCAAAAATTATGAAGTCTAAATTTAATGCAGTAAGGTATCATATTCTGAGAAATATTCTGGACACACCAAATTTTAAATAAATGAATGAATGTTTCTATTTTCCACAATCAACTAACACTTATTTATGAAGTTTTGAATGTTAAAAATTTAGAAAAACTCAACATTTTCATAATCGTAGGCCATTATATTTAAGGGCTTATTATATTTAAATAAATTTATGTGCGAAATAAAATCATTTCGATTTCACTAAATAAAAATGTTTTGTTATCCACCTTACCTACTCCTGCAAACAAAAGATTATCATATAAACAAAATTTTTTATCGTTTATCTTATAATTTTTAATATTAATTATTTTATTACAAAATCTTATATTTCCTTCAATTTAAGAAAATCAATACAAATTACTTTCTTTATAAAATTATTTTCATTTAATATAAAAATATAAAAACTATTTGCCATCAAAGAAAAGAAGGAAAGAAAATGTTCGTTCATGTTTTGATCTAAAAATTATTATACGATGTAATAAAAATTCAAACATTAGCTGAATATTTATTTTTCATTAATATTTTGTGATAAATCCGCAGTTTATTACATTACTAGAAAATTACTTAAAAATGTAAAATATCTCTTATTCTGTGTAAAAGTAAAATATATTAATGAATATACAGAAAAGGGCGCATACTTTAACTGCGACAGAAATGACCGAAATAAATATAAAATAGTACACACTGCAGATTAGCAGTTCGAAGATAAGCTTGTTAGCTTATATTTGGAGAGTCAGACGGATTTCCTTTAAAATTTTATAGAAAGCAGCAAATTTCTTGCAAAGTTTATTTACCAAATATCACCCGATTAATTCAAAGGGTTTTTCAGTTACCTTGTTCAGGAATAGACAGAAATAATTCCAAAAATGTGGTTTTCATTATCCGGGAGACCAGATATGTGAAGATCTTTCAAACTCTCGAGTTTAGCGAGTTTTTTAGCGGTTGCAATACTTTATACCTTGTATACCAGGCAGTAAAAAGTGTATGAAAATTTAATTGATTTAACATTTTGTGTTATCTAATACTGATCACTTGATGAAATGATGTAATGAAATGATGCCCGTCTAATCTCATTACAAATGTTGCTTTTAAATGCTTTTTTCGTCATACAAATTTAGTTCCGCGACTGGGAAAATGGCATTTATTATTAGTTTAAAACCTGAATTTCGTTTAAATGAAATAAAATTGATTTTCAATTAACAATCCAACTATTTAATCGCAATTAAAGCAGTTTCTAAAATATTAAGAGATTTTTTGCAGCTAGTGCATTTATCTATGCTATTATAACATGCATATAAATTGCAATTCCTTTCGATGAAAAATCTATTAGCAAACTCTTGCATCTAAATTATTATTTTCTAGTTGCTTATTTTACGATTTATGCATATAGAAAGTTAATCCATTTTCTATTGAATGTCGCCAGTGTCATCTACGCTTACTATTACAGCCGTGATTTACATTATATTGATATACTAGTCGCCTTTGACTACCTGTTGAGTCACCAGAATCAAAGTTGCTAGAAATTTGAATTAAAATATTTTATGAAAATTGGTGTCAATGCCTTTCTAGATAAAATGTTTTTAAATTTCAATTTTTAAAAAGTGTAAATCTCAAACTATATTAGAAGCCTTACGCCGTTCAGTTCATTGTGATATGTATTTTAGCACTTTTTTGTCCGTATATTTACACATGTATCCAATTATATCTCGAAAAAGACCAGCAAATTTTCGCTTTTGCTTTATTCAGAAGTTAACTCTTTGCACTCGGAAAAGTGATTCGATGAAAAATTACTCAGCTAACACAAGAACTTGCTTATTGCCATGAAAAAAATATTTATAATTTTAAGTTGAATTTTACCGAAAAATTGATCTACATCTTCTTACCATTCTTCAGGTGTTTCTTAAAAAATCAAAATTAAAAATAAATAAACAAATAAAACTTCAAAATGACACACCGTCTTAGATGGTGAGCGAGAGGCACTACGAGTGCAAAGGGTTAAATCTTAGTTGCAAACCTAACAAAATTTCAGTAATTTTATTACTAGCATATCTTACACTGAAATCTATTCAACATGGAAAAATAAGCTGAATTTTCATATGAAATGAAGGATTTTTGCATGCCTTGATTGGTCAGAATAAACATTTTATATACATAAAATGAAGGAAAAGTGAGGACGAAATATTAGTAACATTTCAACAATTATTAGTAGCAACAAACCGAATTTGAATTTCATTTCAACAATGGATTATATTGTAAAATACGTTTACATTTTAAAAGAATTGATTAAAATTATCGGCGAAATAGTAAGTATCATTGATAAAAAATGCTTTGAATTTTCAGATAAATCAAAAATCATTTTCGTGCTTTAATATTTCCGAAAGTTACTACGGAAAAACTTCAGAATTATGGAACGGAATCGTCGAAATATCTAGACCACAAACCAATAATATGAAAGATTTCACAACATTCTTAATAGTGATGACCTTCCAAGAAATGATGGGCTTGCATAAAAGTTATGTAAATATGGACCCCATCCGTTTGTTCAGACCCACGTAGCAGACGATTGTGTTAAATTTGTAAACAAGTAATATAAAAAATATATATTTTAAAGTCAATTCCTACTTTCGCAAGAATTGAATTCGCATTCTTCACCTTCCCGTGAAAAATATTGAAATCCTTGCACTCTAATGATTGAGCTACTGCCTATTGATTTCAATTTTCATTACAAATTGCTAAAACTCTACTTAAAGTATTAAAACTAATTTGTAGCGGTTACAATTACTGCCTTCTCCTTTCTTCATAGGTGGCGCTACTAGAGCCATCTATCAAGATCCATGTTTTCCCATGATTCCTCATTCTTGTCTCTTGTGTTGTCCTTGCTTGCCGTGTGTATTTGTTCTATGCCTTGTTCTTCAATATGCTTGTGTTAAATGTTTGTGCCGTGGAACTTAACCCGCTAATAAAAAGTAGTTCCTGAAACTGAACTCATTCTTTCATCCATGGCATAACACATAATAAAGAGTCTCGTCCCTCTACAAATTAAATTTAATGATTAATGAATTAATATTTTTAAAAAAACTGTATTATCATCAAGTGTCATCCACTACAAGTTTAAAAAAATGAATTGGAACTTGAGTGGATGAATAAAAAGTACTTTATTAACGATTGAAAATTTGAACAAGATATATAAACATATATGGGGGGGGGGGTGAACTAATGGGAATTGAATACGATCCGAAGTAGAATAATTGGTGATAAAGAGTCATCAATGAGTTTGTTTTCCACCTCAATACATCTATAGAAAGATAAATAAGCATAATATCTATATCCAAGGGTTGGAATATTCTTATATTGAAGACTGGAACATATTCTCAGGGCTACACGAGAAGAGATGATGAGGTTTATTAACCCTTTCTAGGGCCGTGGGAAGTATGCTTTCCACCAAATTTATCAATCTTTGTATGAAATTATGTAGGTTGGCATAAGTTCTGACAAATTTTTTTTAGTAAGTCAGATGCTTCAGTTCTTTATCTCAGACAAAATGATGTGTCTTGATTTATTACTTAATTATTAATTAACCAAATTAATTAATCAAATTAAATTTATCTAATAAGCTAAAGGAATCCCTTTTCTTATTCTAATTTCAAGCCTAAAAATATTTTAACATAATATGACTAGAAAAAAATGGCCCTTTAAAGGGTTAAAATAAATTTATCTGATTATAAAGTTGATTACAATACTTATAATTTTTACTTATACAGGCATAATAGTTGTTGCACAGTAAATCTTTGGCAACATTTGAAATTTTTGATACGTTTTTGAGTGTGTTTTCACCTTGTGCTACATTATATGCTAGGGGAAGTATAATGAAAACTACTAATACAAAGACGTGTAAATCGCAGATTAAGATGTTAAATAATTCGCTTGAATCTTAAATTCTTTCTTTCAAATGATGAAGAATTTAAGAGCTAAATTAATAATATGAAAGCAAGTTATAATCAAGATGAAAATATTTCCCAAACAGAATGAAATTTTATTTGAAAATCTTTTATATGTAAATAAAAGTTGTTCATTTTCAGGTCATTTTTCGACATTCTAAAAAAACTGCAGACTCAAATGTTTTTCTAAAGCAAAATTATTGGTCTGAATACATCAGGACAGCTCAAATTGTTATTCTTTTCTAGATTGTTAGCAATATTATATTTCTTTGAGTTGTTCATGTACTTGTCTAAGTATATTGCATAATATCAAAGGCATTCAAATTAATTCTGAACAAAATCTAATTTTTTCTTATCAAAAAACATAAAAGAAAATTGAGCAAAATAAACTATAATACAAAAGATTAAAATCCTGATTAAACATGGGATTATTAATAATATTGTCATATGACGTCCGGACCGGAATATGTCGTTTCCGGTCAACAATGTGTTAATATTTATCAATCAGAAATTTAAAAACAAACCGTCGGTATAAAAAATCGCACGTTGAAATTAAATTTGGCTGTAATTTATTAATCGCCAATGCAGTTCATTGCATTGTTAATATCTCTTCATAATGCCAAAGTCGCCAGTGCCATACACAAAGATGCCACTAGTGACTTGACATCCATTGGCGATGTGAAAGGGTTTGTCCACAACTTTTTGCATTTTGAGTGATGAAATATAAGTACGGAATAAAAAATTACAATCAAATGGTTGTGAAGTTAGAATCATGAAGATGAAAGGCGATTGAAAAATAGCGATTATTAATTATAAAGATTCATTTCCTTTTGTTTACCATAGTATCTTTGAACCAGGAACGATTTCAATTGTTTATATGGTTTCGAATCAACGAAGTGTATCATCCATTTTATCCAATCATATCCATCTTATTTAATTACTGTCAGAAGGCAGATTTCAAATAGTAGTAGTGGTTCCGAATCAACGAAGTGATCATCTACATTTTATTTATCTACTGTCAGAAGGTAGATTTCAAAAAGCAGTAATGTTAGTTTTAAAGAAGTCGAATCAAAATAGCAAAGAACATGTAAAAATTGCATTGAAAAAAACACTATAAAAACTTAAACGTATCATTCGAAGGCTAAATACAGATTTAAAACGAACACGTATCATTTATCTAGCAGATGAAGAAAAGGTAAAAAAATCGCTAATTAAGATTTCAATTTAAACCGAATTAGGCGCGGTCATATTTCCCTCCAGATCAATACAACCGCTCAACATAATAATACTATTTATCTCTTCCCAACAATATTGATATACTCTGGATTTGAAAATCAATTACACAGCGTCACTTTTAATACCTTAAGAATATTTACTGAACGATAATTAGAGTAACCGAATCTGAGATAATGCCCTTCCGTAAACAAAGCACCGCCAGGTTTTATCGGGTTATGCCCACAAAAAGAACAGAAAAACAAATCCGAAACGTATGTTTTCAATACATTTTAATTACAGACCGTTTTTTGCTCCATTTTTTCCTTGCAACTGTGGATACGTACTTCATGGAATTGATTTTGCAATCATTCTTCACAGGTTTAGAAACCGATTTTTTTTTTCTGTTGCTGATAATCTCGACACCTCATACTCTCTCCTCACACCACTCATGTTTCTAATTCCAAAATCGTCTGACAGCAATTTTTTCCCCCGTTCTTTTTCTCAACTTATGTTTGTTTTTAAGCTTTTAATCGATACATTTTTAAGAGGATAATGAGCTGACTATTTTGTTACAGTGTTTATTTGGTATTAAATTTCGATATTTTGTTAAAATTCTTCCTAACAAGGTTTCTTTTTTTTTTTTTTTTTTTTGTAAATTAAAAAGCAGCGCGAAGTTATTAAGTCGTTGTAAAATAAAATAAAAATCGAATTTTTTGTGATCGTAAGTCGTTAAAATTTTTCTCAGTTGTGACTTAGCAAAATTGCAGATTTCTTTCAGAATTAATTTCTTAAAAAAAACAAGATGTTATTAAACAAGTTATTTAAATAAATGTAAAAAAATTCTCTCTAGTAATAAATGCTTTGGATTGAAATATCAAATGCAAATATTTATAATCTTCATAGAAAAAAAAATATTTTTCTTTTATTTGATTTAAGAAACAAAAGAGTTAAAAACTGAGTAGTTGATTTTTTTGATTGAAAATTTTTTTTGTTTGTAATTGATAAATAAATTTAACAAAAAAATTAAATCATATTTTTATTAACATATTAAGTGTATATTTTATCTTACTCACTTTGTACTTTTTAGATACATTTATATTCATGGATATAAATATTATGAAACCTTGAAAACAATTTTTTTTTCAAATTCTTTATGAGTTGGTAACAATATGGAATTAAAATTTAATAAAGTTGTTGAGTGCCTGAAAATTAAGTTCCAAAATTGTTAAAATGTATTATCATCGAAAACATGCAAGTGCAAAATATTTGAGAACTCCAGCATAATGTGAAGTAAGAAAAAAATCTATTACAAAATCCCTTCTTTCCAAACTTAAAACCAATCAAGTTAAATAAAAATGTACAAAATACATCTGAATATTCAAATGCAATTCTTAGGGATATATATTTAAATACATATTATGAAAAATAACTGAATTTAGAATAATTGACTTTTTTAAAATAATCTAATATACGATAATTAATTTGATATTTGTTATTTATTGAGTTGTTAATGTTTATTACGTTCCTGAACTGATTTTAATTCGCAAATATTTATTACACAACACGACAATAACTTTAGTATTAAGGAAGATCGATTTTTATGAACTTTTTTTGACATTTGTTTCTTTATATCTTGAAATGCATACAAGTCTAGCTTAACTAGTCAAATTTTTTGTTTGTTTGTTTATTTATTTATTGTTTAATTTTGTTCTGTAAGGTTTTATGTTATAATTCAACTGTTAACAATTAACTGCATCGAAATACAATATTTACAATGATGTTTTGTTTTTCTATAACTTAACGTCTTATAACACGAATTTCAAAACAACTTGAGGGCCGCGGTAGCCTAGTGGTATAGTCTCGGCTTAGGAACCGAAAGGCTTCACGTTCATGACCCGATTCTATTGAAAAATCGTTATGTTATCTATCTAGCTCTCGTCGTTTTGTAGTTATCGTATTAACTTATATTCGAACAGACGAATAATCTGACTGCCTCTGAATAGAGTTTGGGGCCGCGGTGGCCTGGTGGTAAAGTCTCGGCTTCGGAACCGGAGGGCTTCAGGTTCGAGACCCGATTCCACCGAAGAACCGTCGTGTAAGCGGGTTTGTTGTATGTTAAGTCCATCCGGGCCAAACGTGCTCCCGCTCGTGTAGTGTGGAGAGGGGAGAGACAGCTGAGGTATCATCCTCGTCGTCTGACCACGGTTCAAAATTACGAAATCCGTCCCAAAACAGCTATAAAACAGGATGCCAATATAACTAAACCAAAATAACTTGAAACACTTATCACCTTCTCTAATATAAGTTACTTCAAGATTTTGATAAACCCAGTTTCTACGCAAAAAAAAGTACGCAATATCCAAGATTTAGAATCTAAGAGACAACTCATATCGAATTTACCATGTCATTAAAGGGTTCAAAATTTATTATTACCAAGTTCGAAATATATATACCTCAAATTTCGTAACCCATTGTGAAATGTTTCCCACGTTACGCCGCAAATATATATTCTTTGAGACTCTAAAAATGAGGAGGGTCATTAACAGAGTATTATTCTGAAACGGACCTATCTCTATGCATATTAATATAATTATTACTTCGAATGTAAATTATACACAAGTATTTTGCATTGTGATTAACTTCTGGGTTTCCACAAAGAGTTTACTATGGTGTTTTGGTCATTAAATTTAATTACAGCTGATGTTCTAAACGCAACACTATTTCATTGTGTCTCAAAGTTTTAACTAAGGTGGCCCAGCCATTCCGCATCAAAATATGGTTAAAACAATTGCGTTTTTATTACCACTGCTGACATTAAAAAAAGGAAAAGGAACTTCAAAAACAATTGGGTTTCCATACAATTAAGTTCTGCCAAAACATCAAGCCATTATCTGAAAAAAAATAAGAAGAACAGATAAAACTATCAGTAACCTAATCCTTTGTGACGGTTTTCTATCTAATATGACACATTGTATCTCGAACCGTCATCTCGGCATGCCGAAAACGAAATTTGAATACACAACGTGAGCTCATTAGTAGAATTCAAACCATAAATTATACTTTTATTAAAAAATCACTCACATTTCGCATCTCATCAATATTCATAAGGGTAGTAATCAGTAAGAGATAAGGCCAGATTTATAATGTACCTTTATCTTCATGTCCAATCTATTGGACCCATGAGATCCACCAAAAATCCACGGGGCTCTCATAGGAAAGATTACATAGTTGACACATCCGGTAAACAATTTGACAATATGAACGTTTTGGACGCTAAAATCTCACCTGAAATACGACGGACGTTGCTGTCACTTGGTTGTCAGGGCATGTTAAGTCCGAAATTGAAATTTCGCGTGTCCATGATCTTTTCCAAGCAGCATCCTCGTTACTAAGTCACAGATTTGTAAATACCAATCACGTGTTGTCCAGATGAAAAAGATAATAGCATAATGTGATGTTTCCGTTGATATTCTGTATGAAAAATTAATGTGTCCAATGTATCGCACAGAATTAAGATTTTGCCACAGGTCCAACATTCAAATTGGATATTTGAATTATTAAGCATTATCAGATGGAACTGTTAAGATAAAAATCAAATTCTCGGGTGCAAAAGATGATATCAGTTAGTAATAATATGGGAATAACCCAACACTAAAACATGATAATTCCTGGGTAATGCTGTCAGTTGCAATTTTATTGCCATTGTACATCGAAAATTTTCCAAAATGATGACGGGATGTGGATGGTTATATTGGATGCTTTGAATGCGTTATCAACGGTTTCAAAGATGGCTGATTCATCGTAAGCTTTTCAATATTATACACACAAAAAAAAAACTTTAAAGATAGAAAATATAGAAGAAATTGAAAATACGGTAAAAACCCCTTATCAAAAATAAAATATTTCTATCAATAGAGGCGAAAATACAATATTACAATTAATCATAACTACTTATGCATGGAGAAATCAGATAAGTGTGAAAATGTGTTTTATCTTGGAGTGCAATTTCATGGGTGGCGGGAAAAACCCAGGCATTTGTATGTAATATGGATCGCTGGTTTACTGTGCTTTATAAAGAACTTGACGGATAAAAAATATATTTTAACAACTCCAGCGAAAACATATATCCAAAACCATACGGAAGACAAAAAAGAATATTAGCACAGAATTAGGATAATTCGCAAGCTTTTATGCCACGTAAAAAGGATTTAGATCATTACCGTGATAAGAACACGATTAAGCCATTTTCAGATTTATACATTGTGTAGGCTTAGAATATATAAATGAGGGTAAATAAATGTGAAGCCTTTTGATTAGATCATTTAATATTCTAAACAGAAGTGTTTACAACGTGAAAAGGGAACAAATAGCTTGATAAACTCTTGCATAAAGTGAATATAATGTTTTTTTGAAAATTTGTAGATGAAGCCCCTAAAATTAAAAAAAAACTAAGTTGTATAGACTTTTTACACAAATAAGGCCTCCAATGTGATTCGTAAACACTGCACAGTTATGCATAATTGATAATTCGATAAATTGTAAGCATTGCTCAAGCCGCAAACTTAACAGTAATTGGCATTTCCATATGTTGTAGGAAATAATTAATTGCAGTAATAACTTAAAGATAATATTCTTTTATAATACTTTTTAATAAATGAACAAGCAGTGATTCACTATGATTTCAGATATACATGAGTCACTAAATAACTATAACAATTTGTATAATTGGTATTGGCAAACCTTGTTAATCATAGGACAGATAATTACGTAATTCCTGTTCACATATGATCCCAAAAAGTAATTACAGACTTCATTTAATATTAACAGGAAATCCATTACCTCGAAACTCTTTTGATTCTGATGCAAAATTTACCCCGATAACAAATACGCAAAAACGTGTAACTTTTTACAAAATAACTTTTTTCATCTTATCCTTTTTTTAGCTTATATAGTTTTCATCCGCTTTTCATCGCTTTCAGCAAATACATCACAGAAAAATAACCAAATTATTTGGATTTAATTAATGTTAAGAATATGCAAGAAACATTTTTTGAATCCAGAGCATATTTATCTCCATATCATTGGTTACTACTTTTATTTCAATCCAAATGCTGCGCCAGAGTCAAAATTATTTCCACAAATCTAGAATGTCTGGTTAAGCAAATTAAAGTACTTTAGGAACTTATTTTTGATGGGAAAATTATATATTTTTTATTGCCTAAGCTTCTTTTAAATATTCAACATTGTTCTTATGGCTAGAAGGATGCTTAGAAGCGATTGAATTAAAAGTTGTAAATGAAAATATAAATATTAGAAGGAATAACTTTGTAAAGCTTCAAGTATAGATCATTGTGCATATTTAATCATTGTTATATGCTGAATTTCCATTGTTATAGCAATTATTGGCAATACGGGCATAAGGAAACTTGCTTTTTTTTTTATCAGTCAATAAAAGTAATTTTGAGTCAGCTAACAGGAATTTACAAGTCTGAGGAAATATTCAACTTAGTCGATACTTATTAAACGGTAAATCATAATAAAAACTTATTAAAATAAAAACAACGAAAAAAATTCCATCAATTATACTTTAAAAAATTAAATTTTGCTGGGAATAATAAAAAGAATAATCTATTTAGCAGAGAAGTATTAAAGAATTTTTCTTAGCATAAACTGTAAACATTTTTTTTTCTAATTGTAATTTAAAAACTAACCACTAAACAATATTTATTTAAATATGTACATAAAAGAATATATCATCCTGGTCAATTCTTTCCCATAGAAAATGTTTAAAACGAATCAAATTTAGTAAAAAAACATTCTTAAATTTATTTTGAAAAATATTAATGAAAATATTTTGTAAGATTTATTATTTTTATATCCATTACATTTAAAATACAAGAAAAATAATTTCACATATCATTAAGAAAAAGAATTTCAGACACACACATTGAAAATTAATTAAAATTCATAAACTTTCTTGCCACAAACATTAAAACACTTTTTTATATAACACCTTTTATATAAAAAAAATCATCATCAAACAATTACTTACACAATGGTAAAATCCAAAGAAGATTGAAATCTGAGCAGTTCTACATCGTATAAATTTAATGTTTAAAACACAAAAATGATCAGGTGGTACCTCAGCAGGTGTCTTAAATACGCACATTTACAATCAGTCAAGCCCAATTAATATCATTGCCACTAACATCAAAATATAACATTCTATACGAAAAATCAATATACATCGTTATCGCGTAATATACAATAATTGCTTACACGATACTGAAATCCAAAGACTAAATCGGAAATACGTACAGTTCTACATACAATGGTATGAATATTTTAAGTATGAAGATGACCAGTGGGAACGCTAACAGATACCTTAAATACATTTGCAATCCTTTAAAAATTGATGAATATCCTCGCCACGAAAATATATATATATATATACTTTTTTAAATGAAATTTCAACACTAAACAGTTACTTACAAAATATTGAAATCCAAAAATTGAAATTCTTTTGAAGATAAAAATGAAAATGTGTCCAATCGTACGTCAGTTATGCATGTTTAAAGTTTGAAGATGACCAGAGGAAGTAACTCAAAAAGATTTCTGGCCTTGAGTGCGCTTAGCCTCATTCTGTATTTTGGCCTCGTTAATATTAAGAGTGAGAACCATCTGCCGTACGTCTGGACAAAGGAAAAAAGGAAAAAGCACTGTCTTGAAAATCATGCTAATGATCATATATCATTCGGAGGATATAAGAAAAGGATTGGGTGCAATTTATGGCGAAAAAGAAAGATTGAAATAAACTAACAAATGCAAAAGATGAACTGATTTATTACGTTAAGAAAACCAAAACAAATGATTTCTCGAAGTTGCATTGGATAATTTATAGAATGGGTTAGACTTGTTCAAGTTCTTTCTTATTAAAAAATATTATTTAAATTAATTGTAAGGAAATTTATAGATTCAAGTTGTAATCGCATCAGTATTCATAAATCAATATGTGTTTTTATTACATAATTTTTCTATTGATTTCGGTTTAATAAATGGTTTTAGCAGTTTTTTTCTAATTTTTAAATACTTATGATCTGGGCAGATGTATTTTACTCTTATTTAAATTATTTTGAACCATTAAAAATTTCGCCAAATTAATGACAGCTGGATTCTAACATGTTAATAAAAATTTATGTTTGCTATAGCGAATTGATATGTTAAAATACACAAGATTATATAGTAGATCTGGATTATAAATCTTCATTAATTGTGTATCAAACACTTTGCGCTGAGGTTTATATATACAGTTGAATAATTTTAATTTATCGTTTTATTATAATTCCAATTTATTTTTATTAATTTCAGTTTAAAAATATTTATAACATTTGCAATTATTTTATGGCACATCATTTACTCTGAACTTCCAATAAATCGACTGCATCTGTGTGTTTTAATAAAAACATCTGCATTCGTTCCACCATAATTAGAACTGACCAAAGAGTAGATTCTTAAGACAGCCATATTTGATGGAAATTATTAGACATACCTATTTTATAGAAAGAAATACTTTTGATGGTTCTGGGATTTTTATTCATAATTATTGAATACAAATTGATACATGTGGCATACCCTTTAACCCCTTTACATACGAATTAATACGTTTACGTTTAACCCCTTTCCATACGAATTAATTTAACTTCCTAATTATATGTTACATCCTATTTTGGGCATTTATTGTTATTTTGATTCTTATAATAACATTAGCAGAATTTGAGATATTGAATCGTTTCTAAGTGATTTTTGCATTTTTTTTACTTAATTCTGTCACTTAATTACATATTTAAAGCTAAAAATTCAGTATTTCGATGCGCGTGTCAGACACGTCATTGTATGCGAAGAGGTTAATTGCATTTTGCACACAAAAATGAAGTAGGAGGATACTTTTCCTGGCAGAAATAAAAAAAATATATATTGCATTATCTTTTAAAGATGCAGTAAAAATACTTGTAATATTGTAGAATTTCATCGTATGTTCTAATAGTATGTTTTTTTGTATTTCCATTCGTTGCTTGGATATTTAACAGTGAGCAACTTTTAATGCTTTTTAGGGTGTTTTTTTTTAATTATAGCCAATCGTCCGTTACCATAGAACTATACCGTATAAACAGGGATTATTGTGAATGGCTACTATGCTCATTAACAATCCAACTTTTGCATAAGAAAACAACGGCCATCAAAAGTTCAAAGAATCATCAAACTGTTGGTAAAAGGCTAGAAATCGCTTCTATAATTTTTTTTAAAAATATTTTTAAATTTTGCTTTTTATGAGTATTCGCAGAACAATTCCAACTTGCTTATCTTTTATTTATTGGTTCATTTTTAACTTTTCCTTTGTATTTCTTTTTTTTAAAATTGTAGTCGCATTTCTTCACGGTATTGTAGATAAAGCTTTCGCAGATATAAACACTATTCACAATTACTTAATTAAAATCCAAAATAAAATTACAGAGCAATTCAAAGGCACAAAATATTTTCGAAACAAAATTAAACTACATTTCTTTGCAAACTTACTAATAAAGAAAGTACAAAGCGGATCATTTTCATATTTGTAGTTATTTTGAATTCCATAAAATGTAATAAATATTCATAACACATATCAATATATTCTATAATTCAAATAGGATTTTATTATTAAAAATTCTATGATAAATATTCAAGCCAGCTGAAATACGCTTAGAGAAAGGATGCCGGTTTTCGACCAGTTTAGTGTTTTCACTTTACAGAAATGAACAAACGATTTTAATGATAAAATTGAAAGAATTTTAATTATTAGTAACAAATTTAATCATAAGACAATTTTTAGTAATTTATTTATCTTCAAAATTGTAATTAATGTTGTAAAAAATATGATTTTTTTTGGGCCATCAATTTTCCTCAGCACAAATAAAACAAAAGAATTTTTTTTTTTTGATTCTCAAATTCACACCATCACACAATGTATGAACTCAAGAAGACAACTTATTGCATTGTATAATTTTTCATACTCATATTTCCTCATGTATGATACAAAACCACGTAGTCCACTTTTTAAAACAACAGTTGATACTTTTAATACTCTAACTGCTGATTTTTTTAAAAATCCCTATTTAAATGCAATTTTTGCAACCAAGTCTCAAATATTTTCGAAACAAAATGACTAGATGTTTATATGGTATACCATAAATACAGAATATAATTTAGCGCAGTAATAGTGAAAGATAATCACATTCGGAGTTCCGCGGTGTGACAAAGTTGAGTGGTCACGAGCACCTCCATGTCATAATTTGGAATAGTTATTTTAATTTGTAAGTTTTGTTGACCTAGTTTGGACGAGAGACTAATGCTCTAACGTCATGAAATTTGGTATTATTGTTAGACTAGAGCTTTTAAGATATATGTATTCACTTAAAATAATATTTAGATTATTTATGGAGTAAATAGAACTTTAATGGAATTACGTAGCATATGCCTTTTACTATGGGGACTGATTTAACTATTTTAAAGTATTTATTTTCAAAAAAAATCAAGACAATTTCACACGGGTAGCTCATTGTAGCTATCTAAGGCCGAAACAGGCATAATTTTGAGATTTTAATCCACCAGGTTGGTAACAGAGTTAGTGAATTTTCAATCTTTTGACTGAGGGAAAATTGATATAGGAATTATCTATTGCAGCCCTAGGTCGTTTTCTAGAGCTGGGTACAGCAGGATTATAAGCTGCCACATGCAAAAATTACAAGTCGGAAATGCTAAGACTTAAATATAGGAAATTCGATATTTGATTTAAAGACTACATTTGCAGTTTTGGGTACTAATTTTGGTTTTAGACAATTGGGAGAAAGTTTATAAAAAATGCCTATGCATTTTCCTAGTACTTATGCATTAATTACATCCCGCAATTCATCCCCCCCAAAAAATATCGCCAAAGATCTTGCGTGAATAGCTTCTTTCATAATTATTGTTCGTCAATAGCATGAGAATAATATACATAAACATTTATTACAAAGTATCCGAGAAAGTTTCGGAGAGACCACTCTCGCTGATTTTAAACGTAATCTACGAAATAATAATATATATTAATTTAATTTCATAAAATTTATAATTTGAAAATATTTTCAGTTATGATATAGTTTACATTCAAAGCATAATATTATCCCAGAATGATTCCAAAATATTACAAAAAAAGCTATTTTATACTATTAGTCTACAAATCTAAAAATATTAACTCTGTATTTTGCACCATACGTCCTTTTGGAGCGGTTCCTTGAACGACGTTCTAGAAGAGGTTTTACTGTACTAACTGGTGTGTCAAAGCGGAACGAATAACAGGAATGCATAAGTAAAGCAAAAAAAAAAAAAAAGTTGATTTTTTTTTCAGGGGATTTGTGGTCACTTATGTAACAAGAGAATTAAAAACAGGTTTCCAAGAACTAAGACTCAATGCACTCTCAATAGGTTATATAACAGCGTTAAATCAATAGATAATCGCTGTTCCAGGCCCTGAGAGGAATCCAAAATCAGTGGTATGACTAAGCTATGCGTGGGTGCCTGCAACAAGCATCCCGTTTGATACCATCAACTAGGATGTCTCTAGATTTCGTTTTTATTCCAGATATTTCTAGAAAGTCTCATCAGTTTGTATGCATTATACTTCTTTGACTCAGAATCAATGATATGTGTTATGTTATGTTACATTTTCCTAATAGACGAATAAAAAAGTAAAGTTTTGTATCTGTTTGAGGGATGGTTCGATAGCAATCAATAATCGAGATTTCAAAGACATGCACAGTACTGATCAGCATTTTTCTTATTAAAATGTTCACAGTTTTATTTACCTCTCTATCATGAAGTACTCTTGTATGACTCCTGGTTTTATTGCTTTTGAAAGTAAATAAGAGTGAAAGAATGGCCCCAGATACAGTGGGTAAAAAAAAGTATTGGCAATTGTTTATATTTAAACGTATTACTTAACTCAGAAATGTCTGATAATTTAAGCATAATATAATGAAATATAAAGACAATAAAAACTCAAAATAAAATGAAACTTTCATTTTAATAAGGTTTTCAAAAATAAAATGGAACAAAAACGGCAATAAGCTTTTCAAAAAAGTATTGGCAAAATGAAACAGCAAAGTGTAGATAAATACAGGTCATATTCAATACTTTGTATGCATACCTTTCGCCTTTATGATTGATTGCAATTTATTCTTCATTGAAAAACCAACGTTTTCGTGGTATCACTGTGTATATTTTGCCATTCTTAGAGGAGTATACTTTTCAGATTCTCTTTAGATGATACTTTGTGTTTCCTGACAGCTAAATCCAATTGGTGCCATAAATTTTCAATTGGGTTAAGGTCCGGAGACCGAGGTGGTGTTTTTAACTGGCAAGGTGAATTGTAGAGTAACCATTCCCATGTTTTATACGCTGTATGCTTGGGGTCGTTGTCTTGCTGAAACACAAACGACGTTTCCAATCCAAATTTTTGAGCACTCGCCTTTAAATTACAGCGCAAATGACAGCACTTATTTCGATGTAAGTAAGTGCTGTCATTTTATCTTCTATAAAATGCAAATTATCGACCCCATTCGCTACCATACAGCTCCACACCAAGACACTCCCCCCTCCATGTTTCACAGTAGTGCTACATTTCGTGTTTCGAATTCAGAATTCGGCCTTCTCCATACATATCGTTTTCCATCACTTCCAAAAATATTGAGTTTCGATTCATCCGAAAATATGACTTTATTCCAAAATTCGTCTGGTCGATCAGTATTAGCTTTTGCGAAATCCAGTCTATGTTTCCTGTTTTTTTTTTTTTTTTTTAAAGAAATGAAAGGCTTTTTTCTAGCTGCTCTTCCATAATAGTAACTTTCATGTAAAACATGTCGAATTGTCTGGACACTAAATATTTTTTGCAGAGTATTTGCCACCTGTTAGGTCAACTGAGACATACTTATTTTTGGATTCTTTTTTTATTTCTCTGATAATGTCACACTTCTCCCTTGTGGAAAATATTCGAGGCCGTCCAGTTCTGATCTTATTTTCTGTTGATCCCTTTTCTTGAAACTTTTTGACGACACTTCTGACAGTGAATAAACTAATTTGCAGTTGATTTCCAATTTCGCGATATGTTAAGCCATCATTTCTAAGATGGATAATGTTGTTTTTTATACTCACATCCAACTCTTTCGATTTTGTAGACATTTTAACCAGCGTTGGATAAAAACAACCCAGAAGTTCAACAGATCAACGTGATTTTAGGAAAATATTCTTTCCTAAAATCACGTGCTTTCAATATGACGATTCTTGGCACTTTGCCATACTTTTTTTTACCTTCGTTTTGCATATTTTTATTCATAGCAGGTAAACTGATAATACAAATAAATACATTTTAAAGTAAATTCCTAACAAAATGCATTCTAATATTTATTTTATACATTAATTTGCGATTAGAAATACATTATTTTAAATACGCTCATTAAGATGCAATTGTCAATAATTTTTTTACCCACTATATCTTCTGATCTCTTGAAAACATTCTAAGTGCGCTGTTTCTCCACCGGAATGTTCGTTTTAAAAGATTATTATAAGACCATCTCACAATGGATTAAATGACAAATGTAAATATACAATGACATGCATTATGTCTTACAACTTGCAATGAATGTTAATTAGCGTATTTTTAGAGGTCAAATCTGATAAAAGAGGGAAAAAAGCTTACATTTAAGCCATTAATTAAAAAAATGAAATAAGTAAATTAAAAAACAAGTTTAAACCCATGCTCGCAAAAAACCAGCAAAAATGGTCCCCCGAAAACTTTCTTGCATATTCTCTAATAAAGGTGTTATCTACTCCTCGTCTTCCCCCGTATAGTATTGAGGACCATGGGTAAGGTTGCGAGCGTCACACATGGCATTAGCGACTAATAGTTGCAAAATATTAATATTTGGCGCGATTTAAAAATTTTTAGTGAATTTATCGTGTGATCCTTGGCGATTTGTTTTTGGCGAATCTCTGACATTTACCAATAGGTACCCGAAAATCTAATTTGTGTTTCAGTCGTTTTCTTTCCAACTGACTGAAATCAAAATTCAATGCAGAACTACATTAGCTACGAAATTCCAGGTAGACAGAAAGTCAAGCCCTTGATGGACCAAACGTTATCCTTCTATCTCCCTTCATTTTGAAATTTACCGTGTTAATTTATATTCGAACAGCCAGACTTTCTGTGAATGTATTTCGCGTAAAAATTTGATAGAAATCTTCAAATTTGATATAAAAACCCTATATCAAATTTCATTAGACTAGCTCAAAAAGTCTTTGAGTTTATCTTTGTCACGGACAGATAGACATAATGCCAAAAATGATTTTTCAAACTCAGAGAAGTCTGAAAAATGAAGATTCGTCAAAATCTCGAGTTGAAATTTTTTAACGATTACAATGCAATCTTTAAACTTCATATACGGGGAAGTAAAAAAGATGAAAGCTGCTTTCGATTATGAAGGAGTATTTAATCACTAGATTAAAACTGTTTTCTTATGGGAATGAATTTTCATAAACAAAGTAGAGAATTATATCAGGCTCAGAAAGAAAAAATGCTGCAATGAAAAGTATGCAAAAATGTTCTCTGTAAAACATCTTAAAATTCACTGAACAACCAGAAATTGCCTTCAAAATCCAATACCAAACCGATTCTCAAATTTTCAAAGATAAATGTATAAAAAAATAAAACTAATTTTATATTCATTAAAAAAAATCCCTGAATACCATTTTCCCAAGACAGATAAAAATTCAATTTTCAAGCAGTAGATGTTTCAGCAGGCAGAATTAAGGATAAATGTACTCTTTTCTTATATATTTATTAGTATGCCTGCATCTGATAGGTTTAAATATAATAAGTTTAAATTCTAATCGTTTAACTAGAAACTAAGATGATAATATTATCAGTCTACTGATTCAAATATTCACAAAATATAGTATTTCAATACTGTTTTTATTTTATTTTTTTTTCTCTTTACCGCCAGAACACCGAAAAAAATAAAAAATAAATGTCACATTATTTTAATTATTAGTCACCCTTGGAAACTATTTGTTTCTCTGAAATCAGTGGTAGCAAAAATTTTCAATTAAATACTTTACTTAACTTGATGTTAATGATTTCTTCAAAAATACATTTTGAACTTCAAATCTTGATTCACATATCATTCTGTTGCCATTTTATTATTCTATTTTAGAAGTGTATTCAGGTCTATTCATTGTGCTTTGCACGTTTCACAACATTATCGATATATCTATATCTTAATGCACCCAATTATGTCACAGAAAAGAGAAACAGTGCTTAAAAGTGAGCTTTAAAATGTAAATACACTTTAAAATCTTTTCATCATTGCTTGATTATCAAGCTTTCGTGTAAGTGCATTGATCTATATTATATATATAAATTTTTAAGCCTTTCTTACGCAGAAACCTAATTGTTCTCCTCACAACTTAAATATAAATCATACAGGTATTAAACAGGATTCTTCTTTCTTAGCTTTCAACAATGGGAAAAATCACGTGATTAAATATTTGACGAAACAATGAAAAAATTCAGGGTTTTATCTACAACAATGCAAATATTGCTATGAAATATAATTAAGAAAACTTTGAAAAAGTTAAATTTAGACAAGAGTATTTTACTGCATCGAAACTGATATCATACCAAAGATACTTTTTTAAACTTAAAATTACTAAAAAAAAAATCTATTTTGTGCAGGAATATTTTTTGGAAATTATCACATAAAAAAAAGAAAAACCGCCAACATTTCGCTTTGTTTTTAATTAATTAAAAGTTTCAATAAAAAAAACGAAGTGCTCATTCCATTATTCCGTAGTATGTACCGATTTGGTACTTTAAGTCAAACAGTTTGGCTTGTAGAGTACCAAAACACGCACACTTTAATTTTTTTATTTGTAGAAACCATCGTATTTCATTTTACTAAATCACGTTTACTTATAGAGCATTAAAACACACACATACATGCATACAAACAGACATACATTCTCATTTATTATTAGTAGAGTTTCGTTTTTTAATGATTGAGACAAACTTTTGCAAACTATGGAATTATTTTTCACATTTGTTGATAGAATGATGAACATAATAAATTGGAAAACATGAATTGGAGCACTACATACAATTAAGTTAGATACGAAAGACCAGCATTTTTAGTTATGAAATACAAGATATATAAATTTTTGCAATTATTTGTATCTACAATCTACTATCTTACATTGCGATGGTGAGAAGACTTGGTAAAAAACGTGGGAAGACGGTAAGCATCCTCTTCCTAAAGCCAAAGACTGAAGAAAGGGAAGAAAAAAAACCTTTTTTTTCTGCATACACCCACCTTGAAAAGCGATACTCAAAACCGCTACCAAAGCCGTGAGAGAGGCGCGGTGTGTGTGTGAGAATAAAGCGGACATCACGTACAACAAGAATTAAAAAAATAAAAACACACCCGCTAACCGTTATCAATCCGTGGTCCAAACCACACCAGCGGATCGAAACACGTGTTCCAAACTTCCACGCTGGACCATGAAAAATGGCTTCCTTCAGTCGCTAGGGTGGAAAGAGAGAGAGAGTAAAAAAAAGAAAAAATTCTACGTCCAGAAAGTAAACACACACACGCACTGATATAAAGAAATAAGGAAAAAAAGAAAAGCGCCGTTTCCTGTTGTAACAGTGGCTTCTTTTGTTTCTGCAGGACTCGCTAACAATTGGTGGCTGGTAGGCTGTTTATGCAAATATCCGCCGCATGATATTCAATTGGATACCCTGCAGCGGGGTTCAAAGGGTTGTGGGCCAGATGGGAGCGGAAATAGATTTCTCCGGCGAGAACAAAGAGTATCCGTTCCTTCGGGGGGTTTCGGCCTTTCTTTAATTGCCGCCAGTGTCCGAAAAGGCTTCGTTCGTGGACTTCGGCTTTTGTTTGTTTTTTTCCAAGGAGAAGAATCGTTGGGGTAGATTTAAGGATGAATGTTTCCTTTTTCATTGAAAAAAAAATCTGAAGACTATTTATCAAGTGCAGGCTCTTAAATTTTGTATGCACGATTTGAGCCACACAAAGATGGATACATTAATTGGGTTCGCCAGCGGAAAAAGTTAAAATGTGGCAGATAAAGGACTTCGTTTCATTGATTCACTTCTTTTTTAATGCTGTGATCACGCCTACTGAAATCCAGGTTTGTTTTTGCAAATTTATGATCGATATTCTGCATCAACGGTTTTTAAACTTTATTTTCTTCTTTACCATTTAATTAATTATTACATTTTTGACCCCCCCCCCCTTTCTGTCATGCCTCCCTTGCATCTTTTCACATAAAGGTATTTTATTAATAATCTTAGAATTAACTTAAGAGTTAATAGGAATTAAACAATTCGAATTAGTTAATTAGAACTGTTTCTTAAATATTTGTACATTTTTTTTTCTTATTTTACAAGAACATTATATTCATTTTTTGTAATAGTATACCTTCTATATTCTAAAATATAATAGCAGGATCAAAAATGTGCCAGCTTACCAGCTTTTCAGTTACTTTTAACTTGCAACTAACTCATCGTGTAAAAAACTGAAAGTGTTAAGAATTTTAACTCTTTGCACTCGTAAAAGTAATTCGATGCATTATTATTTACTTAATACAATGGCTTGTTAATTGCTCCAAAAAATTATATATAATTGTTTTAAGTTGTATTCCTCCGAAAAATAAATCTACGTCTTTTTACCATTCTGTGGGTATTTTTAACAATTAAAATTGAAAAATAAATATATAAAAGTTCAAAATGATGCGCCGTCTTGAATGGTGAATGAAAGGCACCATTCGAGTGCAAAAGGATAATGGAGTATTTCTATGATTTCTGAAGGAGGTAGAAAAGAAATCAGCATTTGTAAAAAATATCAGCGATTCTTTTACTGCTATAAAAAACGAGTTTGAATTCTAGATCAAACTCTCCTCTCGCTCATCTACCCACAAAAAAATTTATTACCCTGCTGCTCCTGAAACGTTAGAGGCAGACTTTTTCCTCAAAAAAATGAAACAATCATGTCTCAATAACAGGTAATAACACTTTATTAGAAGCGGATGTACTCGGCTAACTTTCCAGCATGATCATAAAAATAGTTCAATATAAATCAACAGTTCTGACACCCCGAATACCCCTACCAAGCCTATTTTTCTCACTTCTACCGTTTTAATCGCTGTCTTTTAAACCAACTGGATAATAACAGAGCGTGTGGTATATAAATCAGAGAAGCAGTCCGATTAAAAACCGCTTTGTAACCAGTCGTGTGTGAGAGAAATAAGAGTTTCAGAGATTCTGCCAGCGTAAATCAGAGGCAAAATCCTGAGAAAAAGATGTTCATAAAAATAACAACCGGCCAGCTAGCTTCCATACCACCGGAAACCATGTGTCAAGTGGCGTCGTACTCGATGACGTATGCGCCGGGATGCGTGCGAAAAAGTTACATTGTGGTGAAATTTTTTATTGAGTGTCATGTAAAAAATCGTGTTTTCTGTTAAAAGTTAATGGATATGTTTCTGATTTTTATGATCGATTGGGAATTTAGATGTTTAAGAAACAATGGGAATAGGGAGTTTGTTGTTGTTATTAAAATACGCGATTCAACGGAAGGTTTCGGCAATTTTCTTTCTCATGACAAATTTTTTTTTTCTTTCTTCCTTCATTTTTTTTCTTCTTACCTATTATAAAAATTATCATGAAAAAAATTATCTGCTATTTGAAATTCTGCTATGCTTAAGCTTTGGAGAATAAAAATCCTATTAAATATTTTAAAGAATTTAAATTTTATTTATCTCAACCTTTTACTGTAGATTTTTTTACAAAGCAAAATTCATAAATTATATTTTATAATATCACATACTGATCAACTTTTGTTCTGTTTTCTTTATTACATGAACTAGATGCTAATATGTAATTAGATAGAGAAACATAACGCCAGCCAAAATAAATAAATGCCATTATGCAACTATTTTATAGAGTATATATCGAAGATGATGGAGTTTTTCTGTTTCATTTATTTTGCTTCCATTTTACAGGAACTTGATGGCATTATGCAATAAAATAAATAGCCACAATGCTAATCAAAACAATTAGATGTCATTATGCAAATAGGTAATGCCCATTCACAACAATTAGATACTGTTATGCAACTATATTATGGAGTATGTGTGGAGGAAAATAAAGGTTATGTTTTCTTTATTTTGTTTCTTTTATGCATGAACTAGATGTCATTACGCAACTGCATAAATAGTCACAATGCTAATCAAAACAAATAGATGCCATTATGCAACTGCATAAATAGTCACAATGCTAATCAAAAGAAATAGATACCATTATGCAACTAGACAGCGAGCCAAAATGCCTAACCACAACCATCATGCAGCTATACTATGGAGTTTGTGAGAAGGGAAGATGAAGGCTTTGTTTCATTTATTTTGCTTTCTATGTATGGAAATATGTACTGGATGACATATATAACTACTAAATAGATAGCCACAACAAATAAATACCTTAATAAAATATTTTATGAAGTATATAAGAAGCAAGATGAGAATACTGATTCAAAACGTCATCCTGCTCCGGACTGAAACAATTTGACTATATTGTTGACAGTCGTTAAACGACAACTCTCCATTTTCATCTGAAGCAGAAATTGCAGCAGTTTATTAAGTTAAATCCTTCTGATTGTTTAAAATTAATGAAACAAACTGATGGAGTGAACCGTTGCAGGAGATCTTTATTTTAGAGATATGAATATAGCAGTCAGAAGGCGTTTCATTAATTGTGGTTCTATTCAGAAATAGGAGATGACAGAATATTCAGAAATGCGAGATTTGTTTCAAATAACTCAATATTTTAGGCAACTGTTTTATGAATTAACAAACTGTATTTCATGTGCACGTTCTGCTTTGCAAAATGGAACTACCTGCAGTCAATCAAACAATAAGCTATAACGTAATAATTAATTTTGGAAAAATGAAACAGTAGGATTTTTGCCTTTGTTCTGTTTTGTCGTATAGAATTGTATACAAGCAAATAGCTTTTAAAACTTCCCACTCTCGTTGTCATTATCACTAAATCCAAAGGTAACTGACAAAGTGAAGTCCCTATTTGTTTTATGGTAATAATTCTGATTGAAATAAATGAATCTTAATAAGAAAAAAATATGTTTACATCTAAAAAATTAGCATGAAAAAATGTTTCGAAAATATATATATAAATTGTA
The DNA here is from genome assembly GCA_026543865.1 of Argiope aurantia. Taxonomy (NCBI): domain Eukaryota; kingdom Metazoa; phylum Arthropoda; class Arachnida; order Araneae; family Araneidae; genus Argiope; species Argiope aurantia. The sequence goes on from JAPMOR010114528.1 coordinate 235,845, forward strand.
ACTTTCAGAGAAAAATAATACATTAAGTTATTAACATAAAGCAAGGATAAGATTTTATCAATTACTTCATAGGATTTAATTGCAATATTCCAGTAGCAACAAAATGTTTGCAAATAGAGTATCAGGCTCTAAATGAATAAAATTTGAAATCAGGACAGAAAATTTTAAAGATAGTTGTTTTTTTTAAATTACATTTAATACAGTTCTTTAATTAATATAATGAGAAAAAATTTATAAATTCTATTTTGTGTATGGTATGTGTATATACAAATCTTTCATTAGGTTGTTTTAGTTTAACGAGATTGAAGGCTTTAAAAGCTAGATTAGACAATGGCAAGTCAAACATGTGAAATAAAAGGAATCTGTGACGTAAAATATTACAAACAATAAAATTGTAGTAGTGAAAAAATAATATCCCCCCCCCCCACACACAATTCCTGTTTCAAAAAAAGGGCATATTTCTCTATTTGTTCAATTAAGAAACTCATTATTAAGTAGAAATTTGGAAAGGAAAAAATTCTTATATTTATCAGATACTATGCCTTAATATATATATATATATATATATATATATATATATATATATATTATTTTGCTATGTAAATACAATATAAACACATTCTTTCAGTGTTCGAACGGTTTCTGAACTGAAGCTCGAAATGAGCGATAAAGTGAACAAAAATGACATAAGATAATCTAAATAATATCAACATCAAAATTCCATTATTAAAATTAATAAATAACTGAAATATTATAAATTATTATATTAAATAATAATTTTATCATGGTTTATCCAGCTGGATTTCAAATGAAAACAGAGCGAAGAACAAGTCTAGTCTCCTTCCACATCTCCTAGATATCACTTCGATTCATTTATTTTTAAGCGACCAAAAAATTTAATGTTTATAGTTCAAAACCAACTACAAACACCATATGGAGATCAATGATAAAAATAGAAAGCTCCCAAATGTCATTCGATACACTTAAAGACAATTTTTTGAGTTCCATTAATTAGCTTTATATCAGTGTATGGTCAATAACAGCCGATATTTCAACCTCTTTTAATAACTCACAAGTTTTTACAATTGTATGTTCCTAGAATTTCTACAATTCCTTAGATGTTTTCTATTATCTATTTAGATGACACCTTTCACTTCAGGAATCTGTTGTGAATTAATTAATTCGTACTGATTTAATTAAGGATTCATAGAATATTTGAGTAAATAGTGAATTATACGCAATCTCTGTATCGAATTATAGCGCCTTTGAATGAGTTAATTTCAAAGTTCACTTTGATATTAGTTATTAATGTTTCTTGCAAAACTTATGCAATGTTTGCAAAAGGAGTAGATTCTGTGAGACATCCCTCCCAAATTATTAATAATCCCACAATGTACTATTGAAGGAGATACTCATAAAATAGTGGGCAGACAAACGTAAAACACAAAAATAACGTAAAAACTGTTGGTAAAATTATTCGCATTGCTATTCTCCAATCAAAAAGTCGTAACTAAAGAAACGAGACAGTAAAGGGACGAGTGAAAAGCTCCTAAGGTCCAAGATCTGCTGCGAGAACCAATTTACTTTAAATCATAAAAAGAGGTCCACTCTCGGGTGCCTGGCAGGTGGTGCCTCAACTAAGTGGCACCCTCCTCCGAGACATTTCGTCTTATTAAAAGCGGAACAATAACAATAATGAAAAAAATAAAGAAGGCCCACTATCTCCACCTGCCCTTCCATCTCTTAATAAGCAGGTGCTTCCATAACATTTCGCACTTCTTCCCACCCATTTGTCTTCGCCTCCGAGCTTGTTCCTGCCTGTAGCTTGTTGATGACTGTCTTTCCCCAACACGCGTCCGGGCACCTATAATAACAATTTGGTGCCATCCGTTTCTGTCAAGTGCGACGGTCGTCTTGTGCAGTCCGCAGGACAAGGAGCCTTAATTTCGGCACTGGGATCCCATCCTCGGCAAGGATTAATGGGAGGATTGGACAGGACATCGACCAACGCGGGTGGTTTCATTGTTGGAGGGTCACCAAGACAAGAAAGCAATCGCTTCTGGTCGCGTGATCGGGTCCGGGGGACAAGGTTCGTGTGGTGTTTCCCAATGTCTCTGTAGAAGTCGCGAAAGCCGAATGTGTTCCGAAAGGTATTTTTCATGCTTCTAATTGGAGGGGGTTAAGGGAATGGAAGTGATGGGTTGTTTCCGTGCTACATTCGAGATATTCCTTGGGGCTGGACGGATTCTTTGGATTGGTGGAGAAAAAGGATAGTGAGTGTATCTTTCCCAGGTAGGTAGTTATTATGAAAGATGACTGTCTTTTTGAAGGAACTGGACTCGGATGACATGTAGGATCATTACAAGCTGATACAAGTGGCGTGGGTAAATTATCTCAATGATTGATGGACGACAAAGGATGGACATTTCAATGGAGACAGGAAATTACCCAGATTTAATTTTCAATTTTTCTGATAGCACTGCTCGTGATGATTATAAGTCTATATCTATTTATTATTGCAGATGGAAGGAAATAAAATAAACTACACGCTTTCTGCCTGTTAATTATTGTATTTCTCTAGAGGGGATATTAGTAGTTTAGGATTCAGGATATTTTTCTTCCGTAAGAGATTCATTCAATTTTTGTTCGTTTTGTTTCTTGACAATGATATGGTAAATTCCCTTAAAAAACCATCTGTCGGTAAATTGTTATCATTAACATAGCTCTTTGAATAACTGTATTCATAAATCTATTATTTTTCTTACACATTAAAAATATAACACTGTGTGTTTATGTAAAACTCCAAAATATCTTATAGAATTATGGCCAGACATGATTTTCAAGTAGCTAGACTTTTAACAAGCAAAAAAGCATAATTTCTCTAATACAATGAACTGAAATTAGAATTAAAGAATTTAGAAAATTTTATTCGCAGTCAAAGATGAAATTCAAGAGGTTTGTCTGTTTCAACTCCATTTTTAAAAATTAATGATAAAAGCGTGCTTTAGATTAATTATTTTAAATGCAGAATTGCATAAGAATATATATTTTCTGCTAATAGCCAAAAATTTAAATCTTTTAGTATTTGTTGAAGATCTTAGTTTCTCAGAGAAACTTTTTAGTTGTTTTTTTTAATTAAATTAAAATTAAATTGAGATGATTTGAAGTGCACTCTCAAATTCTCTGTTTTTGAAGGGCGAAATATATATCCAAAAATATTCCTTAATATTTTAGCATTACAACGTCGCCGAAATTTTATGCTGTTATAAAGTAGTATGTCCAGGTACATTCCTAACATTTCAATGAATAATATTATTAAACAATACAACCGTTATTCGAGCAAATGTATATAAGAATTATTAGAAGCGATGAATTTCATATTTGATGATAGTAAAAAAATTACCACAAAATCAAAAATGAATTTAAATGAAATAAAAAATAGAGTCTCCAATTATTTAAACATTAATTAATCTTATTAGAACAAATCATTACATAAAAGTAATTTTTAATCATTCTTGAGATAAGTAAATATATTTTTATTTATTATCTGTATTAAAAAATTATCATTTAAATTTATGATGTAACTCAAGCAGTAAATTTATAAAGATATTGTTTTTTATGTTCATATAAAATCATGCATTTAAAAATATTTTATTTAAAAATGTTGCATCTTATTCTACAATTAATATGATTTCATAAAAAGTATATGAAATGGATTTTTGGTTTAGAAATATAAAGTATTAAATTATTAATTAGCATTATTAAAGCGCTTAAATTTTTATTTAAATACAGTTTGTACGTGAATTTTGTACTTTCTACTTACAATGAACTCTGCTCTGTTTCAAATTTTTATTTCTCACTAGCCATCATTAGCGACCAGCTGATTCGCCTGGAACTATAGTTGTTAAAAATTTAAACTAAATATTTTGTGCAGTTAGATTATAAATTTTTTCAACGAAATATTTTTAAACTTCAAATTTTAATAGATAATTTAACTCATACCAAGTTAGATGCCTTATACTATTTAACTATTTAATTGCACTATTTATTTACTTCTATTTAATGAGCCTTAATTTACTCTGTCAATATTTTTTACATTCAATTATATCACAGGAAAAAGCTTAAAATGGTCGCAAATGATCACAGGAAAATGTTTAAAAATGGTCGCAATTAAATAATTTCTTTTTATCATTGCTTTGTTAAGAAGTTAAAGTTTAATTGTAAGTATAACACAATTTCAAAAATTTTATTAAAAGTAATCCATATAAGGAGATTACTTAAAAAGGATGAAAAAAGCCTAATCTTCGTATCTTTATCATTAATAATGAGAAAAAAAGCTAGGTTGAAATATTGCTAGCAACTACGAAAACATTTCTGACCTATCAATATATATATATCGAGATTGTTAATTCTACGTAAAAAGTAAAGCGCGAACACACTCACACACTATATTCATCTTTATTATAAGTAAAGATTCCTGTTTTGTTTCGTATCTACATTTTAGATTTTAATTTATGCATGTAACTCTCCCCATACTTTTGATGCAACATGGTTCAATCCTAGTGTTGAGCCATGAAACTCTAATTAATCAAACAATCAATCATGATTTTAGAGGCGGAAGTTCTGCATTTACTTTATAACTAATTAGAAAAGTTATTTCATCATATTAATCAGAATTCTTGATGAATTTATAATTTCAAAATAATACTGCAGTTACCTATCATAGAATATGGACTTGTTCACCGTTTATAGACAATGAATTTATAATTTATTACTTTTTTTTATAGAACAAATGATAATTTCTGATGTTCCATAAGAAATGGGACTACATGTTGAATCAACCTTCAAAATAACTACTAAAAAAACTAATCAATAATCTTTCCAAAGTATTGATAACATAAATTTTTATTCGATATTTACTATTTGTTCGTAATTATTGTTCCAAATCGTAGTCTTTTTATAATTTTACTTGCAATTTTCTTTCTTTTTTTTTTTCATATGCAAAAGAATTTTTCAATCCAATAATTGCTCTGAAAGAATAAATTATTTTCTCATAAGCCAGCAAACAAAATGAACTAAAGATTATTTCATTTGCAATGGACTAAAATAATTTGCTAATTAAACTAAAATAAAAAAATAATTTAAATAGGTATATTTGGGAAATTTTAGTAAACATCTCGAAATTGTTGCTAACTCGACTAAGCAATTGTTATTGTTTCATTGGAGTTATGAAAATTAAATTCATTATTAATTTTATAGGTAATAACTATTTACATTGAGTATACATTTATATTGATTATACTTTTATTGTTTGACTTATTCACAGCAAATTACAACGTGCATGTTGTAGAAATCATTTAAGACAATTTACTGGGCAGAGATTTAACCTTATAACTACGAATAATAAAACATGTAGTTACTTTGAGGATAGTAAGTGCTCGTTAAGAGAGTTGTTATAATAAATAATTTAAATTTGAACGTTTTCTCTCAATAACTTCAGAGTATGTTATTTCACAAAAAATATTTTTACCCTACTTCAAAATTTTAAATAATAAGTTTTTTTTATTTATATCCATTTTGTTTCCGCTTAAACATGTTTCCCATTTTAACAAATTTTGGAAAATATTTGGATGTTTAATTTACAACATCTTATTTTATACTTTAATAGCTACGCCCTTAACCGGGAATAAAATTATTATAAATGAAATAAGGTTTTATTATTTTTCTTTTTTTTGAAGTGGGGTAATTTTTTTACAGTAATACATTTTGAAGCTATTTAGGAAAAACGTTCAAATTTCGATTATTTATTAATAAAAAAAATGTTATAAAAATTTTGAGAAATTCTCAAAATTGAGCGCTTAATACCTTCAAAGTAACTTCATGCTTTAATTTTCGTTTTTATAAGACCAACGATCTACTTTGTAAAATGCTTTGAATGATTTTATTATTTTAGTAACAACGTTTCAGCTTATGAGCACTGCAATAATATTCAATTTAATTTTTGTGTGCACATTATCACTGTTATATAATTAAGTAGAAATTAACTATTCTAGCTAAACAGGTTAATCAGGACTGTGTACACATTATCTTTGCTATATAATCAAGAGTAATTGACTCAT
>JAPMOR010114531.1:0-19258 GCA_026543865.1 Argiope aurantia
TATATCTACTTTGTGAAATAAGAGCTTTAATGGCCATTATAATATTGTCGTTGGCTAAATAATTTCAAATCGGAACGATTTTAATTTAACATGAATTTTGCTTTATTTTTAAAATATTAATGTTTTTTTTTATTCAGATGATATATTTATAGCTTTTAATATAACAGATTTCTTTTTGAGGGAAGAATAATTATACCTCTTAATTACGATTATAAGTAAGGGTGTAATAAATGGATTCCTAATCACTGATAATTCCATTGGCATAAAATGTCTTTACGGAATGCGCAGCTCATCAATCAGAGGTTAATTTTTTTCAAAAAAATGTATTAATTCATCATAAAAAAATTTAAAAAAAAATTTAAAATTTTTTTAAGTTGAGACCAAATAAAGAGGTTGAATAGGGAAGTGATTGAAACTCTAAGAAAAATGCTATAATATTTAAAAAGAATTAAAATATATTTTGAAAAATCATGCTCATATTAAAGGTAAATCTGAATGATGTTGATTATTCTTTCGAAATTATGTGAATAATAAAAAATAAAAAAAAGTGTTTTTTTTTTTTTTTTTTTTTTTTTTTGTTAGTAGGTTGTTTTTTTGGGCAGAGTTTTGAGTAAACAAAAATAAATATATATCAAGAACTACTGCGAATTTCAGGACGAAATTTTATACACATACATAAAAAGGCCTGCTGATTCGAATGAAAAAAAAATCTCAATTTCCATAATAGGAGAAATTGGAGGTAGTAGTTAATTAACTCAGTTTACCAGATAAACTGTCCCCTTGAGCCATTTCCATCCCACCACTTTTGTGAAGATGCGACAGTAAATAAAAAAAGTTAGAGGTGTCACTTTTTTTTTTGTTGAAGACTATTTCGACAAAGGATATATCAGCCCGAACTGTTGCAGGGAATTGAGAAATAACCACCATACCGGAAGCTTCTCATCCCCATATCTGGGATGCCCCCTTGTGGAATGAAAAAGCCAAGAGCTTACTCCCCATTATTTGTTATAATTTACTTTGCATATCTCGCGTACACATTTTTACAGCATTCATTTAATCTCATAGTTGCTCATTTGATATAGGCAGGCAGCATTGAAAAGGCTAATCGACCTTAAGAAAACTTTATTTATCAACTGGCTTCTCTGAAACATAAGAAATAAAAAATAAGTAAACTTTATTTATCAACTTTTCCGAAACATAAGTAATAAATAATGTCTCTATATCTTTCTCTTTTCAGGTATAAAGGAGAACGATATCCTAGAGGCACCGCCTACAGAGGTTCCCGAATTCCGCATCCCAACATCCTTTGCGAAAAATGTCTCTGGGGCCAAACACAATGCTGGTTGGCTATTCATCGTTAAAATAGCACCTTTCACATCACCATCATCATGAAAGCTTTCACTCGTCATTCCAATGAAGATTCATCAACTTTCTGTTAAAAATATTATTCTTCATTGTTAAAATTCTTCTTTTTCCAATTTTTTTTAAATACTCATTTTTTTAATAAAAAAATAAGAATGTTTATTTTAATATGTAAATTATGCGCAATCATTTATATTTATATATCGTAAAAAAGTGATTTACTAAAACGACATATTCATAGGCAAAACAAATTTTTGTATGCAAATAAATATGTAATTTGTTTTTGTTTTTTTTGGAAAAAGATAACAATGAAATTTGCATTTTTTGTAGACTTTCCAAATCATTTTTTAGGTGAAATACTTTATGGCTTTCACCACTTTTTATTATTCTAATTTAATATAAATATTAACATCATTTTAAGTATAAAATTATACTGAGAATAAAATCTGAAAAAATATTAAAAAGTTATTAATATGCCTAGAATTCCTGATTTTCCCCTTTAATTTAATTCTTAGTTAAATATAAATTAATCTAATTTAAATCCAAATTAATTTCCAAACTTTTATCTTAATTCAGCCCATATTAACTTCAATCTAAAATGTTTTTTTTATTTCCTGATCCAATTCCACCTTTTTTTTTATTTAATTAATTCAACAGAAGCTTTCTAAAAAAGTGCTTAAATCAGCAGTTTACACACTCTGAGTGAAGGGATAAAAAATTGTCAGCCAGGCGAATTCTTTTTAAAATATCCCCTGCCTTCTTTGCCTGGTTAACACATGTAAGAAATCCCTATGAGAATCTCATAGTATATGAGCACTGGGAAGCATATTTTCCGTCTCTCTTAATTTATAAGATTTTTTGTAAGAGAATTCTATCAAGATTTAGGACAATGTAAAAATACATTTAAAGATGTAAAATGGCAAGCATTGAAATGTTATTACACATATTTGAAAATCACTGCAACTTTCCAAAGAATCAAGTTAGTAAAAAAATTCGAACAGTTTTATGAAGAAAACTATTCAGAAATTAAGAACATTGAATAAAATTTTTGGAAAAAAAATCGACTTTTTAACATAATCGTTCAACCTTGATTCTAACTTCTTCATAGTTTTAAGCACAGTTTTATAACAATGTTTTACCTTCATATAGCAGCGTGTAAAAGTGCAAATATTTTAGAAGCGGTTAAACAGAAATAAATAGTTTTTCAACTTATTACAAACTAAAGCTTTAACAAATTTCAAAACATAAGATTATTTTTTATGATCATTTGAGTCTAGCATTCTTTCTGTACAATATGTGGCGTAAGAATCATCCCGCACAGAATGGAATATCTCATGCAATCAAATTAAAAACATTATTATGTTACAATGTTTCAGATTGAACGGTAAAATCTTTCTTTCTCTTTTTTTTTTATGAAATAAGCGAATGCTATTCTAACTTTTAGTTGATGCACAAGTAATCTGACTGTTGATTTTTAGATTTGTCATTATGCGTAGGACTATAGAACTGCTTTTTGGAGCAATTATTAATTTTTATTATTAGCCCTTATACTCATTTACATAAATTTACACAAAAACACGTGAAAAATAAATGCACACGGAACAAAGTAAACGATGTAAATTAATAATGTTTAGATAATAAAATAAGTCTTTGATAATGCAAGAAAAAAATAATATTCAGATCAAATTTTTAACAAAATGGAAAATATATTTAAGATTTCAATTTAAAAACTTTCCTATTTGAAGTGATAAAAACAAGTAAGAAAAATACACCATTTTTTCATTATATTTCATTTATCTAGCAATAAATAAAATTTGTCATCGATAAATCTAAAATTACAAGAACTTCATTTTCCTAAGTATAATTGACATTTTGAAGTATGCATCAATATGAAATTTACAATTATTATTAGTTACTAATTTTTTTAAATCTATGTAAGTATTTAAAATAATACTAAATTTGTTCCAAATGTTGGTAGAAAATTCTGCTTCCGAGGTTTGTGATTCTTAACTTGATTCTTACGACACAGATGCATTTTTTTCCTTCTTCAATATGGATTAAAAAAAAAAACAATAATTCAGCAGTATATCTCTGACTTTTAGTCAAAATGATAATATTTTGCCATTTTAAGGAAAAGATAAATTTCTTAAATGCGGCTTTACATTTGCTAATAAAGATTAAATGAACTATCAAAAATAAAAAAGAAGATGTAAATAATTTGATAGAAAGATTAGTATTTATTGTATCATAAGATAAATTACAACAGGATTTATTGGATTTCAACATAAAATCAATTCATTAAAGATCTCAGTTCAAGATATTTATGCTGACAAAATCATATAAAATTGTAAGCTATGTAAAGAGAATGAGTTTCTATAGGCAAGGCAAATTTTTAGACTATTATTATTTGTACTTAGCAGGTAAAGGCATGTCCAGCAATTTTTTTACTCCAAATCAGAGTAGATATTGAACTAGGAACATTATAGAAAAAAAAATAAATAAGAACAATAAATTATTGAATGACAGAAAAAAAAATTCAAAAATGGTTTATATACAAATCTAATAAGAAACAGTTAATACATCCAAGAAAAAACTTCGGTCTGATTTTTATAATAATTGTTACTAACTTTTGTTAACTGATATATATTTACAAAATAAATGAATGTATGAAATAGTCACAATAAATTCTTTTAAACGCTTTTCTTACTGCATACACTCATTCTTTTTAATAGTCAGACTTACAATATGTTTTTTAAAGTCTCAATTATTTTATTTATAAATTATTAGCCATAGATTACATTAATTTTCTGAGGAAAGGAGCTTTCGCAAGATTTTTCAATTTGCTTATATTCAGTAGAAAAGTATTATATATATATAATTTTAAAAAATAAATCTTCATTGCACTTTGTAAGATTTTACAAGCAAATGAATACATTGCAATGAAAACATAAAAAGGACTAAAATTTTATCACAATATGCTTTCAGAATAAAATTTGAACACTTTCATTTAAAATAAAAGTCAACATTTCTTAATTTTTTTATATACATTTTATTATGTTTTGGTCCAAACCTATTAACATATACTAATAATTCATCAGTACTAGTAATAAATAATGCGAATTTTCTTGGAATTAAGATTTTATATTAAAGGAGCAAATGAATTTTTAACCATAAAATATATTTTCAAATAGCTATACTTTTAGCATAGCTATCTTTCTACTCAAATCTCGTAAGAAGTTGGCCTCAACAGAAGTTTTGATGATGTGATACATAATATATATAAAGTTATAACTATTTATGTCTGTTTTAATAAATTATGGTGAATAATGAAAAAATTTAAATGTCAATTACACATTTTTGAAACTTTATTAGTAATAATATTGTAATGCTAGATTAGAAGTAAATAAAACACAGACTAAAAATACTGTGATGTATTTAAATGTAATCATAATTTAAATCTAATTGAAAAAAGAATATATTAAAATTGTATTTTCATTTAGATTCAATTGATTTAAAAAGTGTTGTATTATTTTTTGATAATTTACATTCAAATAAAAAAAATTTTTTATTAGAAGCTTTTCAAAAAATTGTTGCATAACACTAAAAAGTACTTGGTTTAGTTTACTAAAATAATGGCCAGCATATTTTCAAATATTTAAATAAAAGTGATTTGTAGTTACATTTTTTTCACAATTTAAGAACTACCTTAAAAAAAAGTTGATAATTTTTTACAGAAAAAAAAGGAAATGATTTGATAAGCCTGGCAATATTAATCGCTGGGTTATACACTTCAGTTTTTCTAAAACAATATCGATAGAAATAATGCATCAAATTAGTGCTTTTATTTAAAAAATGAAGAGAACTAAATCTTAAGTAAGAATAACACCTATTATGTTACAAAAGCAGTATTGCATCAAGCAAACAAAAAGATTATATATAATTATATCTCAAAAATTGAAATGATTCTTTTTGTCCTTATTATAGTTAAAACTTGCTTTTTTTTTAACCTTGTGCAAAGTTCTTTTATTTCAGATTGGTTAACACACTTAAGATCTTTTCCTTTCTACAATCATTACATATATTTGGTTGTGGCTTAACTTTTACTTTTTCAAGAATTTGCATAAATTTGGTCATCTATGCAGGTAGTTTGTTCGAATAAATAGAATACTTGGTTACCTAAATTTAAAAATAGAAACTCATTGGAAATTTCATCTAATATGATTCATAGAGGCAGCTAAAAATAAAATAAAACAAATTAAATAATCAACAATAATGATTTCCTGTAGTAATTTGCTTAAACATAAATACGTATAGTCAATATTTAAACAATCTGTTCTTAGAAGCATCTCATTAAAATCTTATTTCAACAATTGCCAGTTTTGTTGCATTAAAATGATTATCCATTACAATAAATCAACAATATCCATCATCATATTCTAAAGATCATAATTCAACCAGATAAATATAATAGAACTAGAAGATCAAAAAATAAATGATTTCACAGTCTCAAAACAATAGCTATACACAAAATGCAACATCATTTTAATACTTTATTATAAAGTAATTTCTTGCATCCTATTAATTACACATATATTCCCCACCCACCCTTTTTATACATAAATAAAAGATTCATTTCAATCATATTTGTACAAAGTGATTAAATGGATGAAAATATATCTCTATAATTTATCACTTGGCAGTCTTAATGAAGGATTGCATACAGTTTATGATACATACTCTTTATCATACATAGGCTGAATGCACATGCATGCCACAGACAGCATTTGGAACAAATAACAGACGGGTCCTGATGAAAATGCACAGAACATTAGTCGCTGAAGATCACATATCAGCCTCACAGAATCTGATAATCCAAACAGCAAAATACGTGAGCATCTAACTTGTGCAATTTTCTATACAGGATGCTACTGTTGCCAACAGGTTATGCAGAACATACCCTATGCCACCTGATGACAATATTACCCCATTCTCTTATGTTAATTGCATTGTTAATAATAAATAATTTTTTGTAGCATATTCATTTGCTTCTTTCTAGGACTTTTTCAATCACAGTTATTAAACCTCTTTTCTCTACAGAATCTGACAAAATTGAGATGTGACTTAAAGCTTCATCGCAGTGTCTTCTAGCTAGAAGTTTGGTGTGTGTTAGTCCATCACTCTGAAAAAGAAAAAAAGATACAAAAGATTTAAACACATGAAAATTATAACACTAAAATAAATAATAATTTTTAAATTGCAGGTTAACATACATTTCAATTGATTGACAATCAATTTTTGATTCTTTGGCATAATATTAAAATAAGCCTAGGAATAATTATTTAAACCCATTTGGAACAACAGGAGTGACTGCCCTTTAATTTCAATGAAATTCATTTCTTTCTTTCCCATGGTCTTGGACATTTTGCAAAGAGGAAGAGGAACAAAAAGTATTTCACATAAAAACAGCATTAAGGATCAATTCAAAACTACCCCCCCCACTTCCCTAGCATGGAGAGAAAAATAAATTTTGTTTATTAATGGCCATGGCTATTAAATACACAATAAGAAAATATTTTCTCCTAAGCATATGCTTCTTATATTTGAATAATATTAGCCATGCTTTTCTGAATCTGGAATACAGTAGTGAAATATCATGTAAAAACAATAAAAGGAAATTTGGAAGAAAACTAATCACATCTTTTAATACTGAATGAAATCAAATCAAACAGAATAATCTTAAGGAAAAAACAATAATATTATTGATGATGCCTCTACAGCTATTAACATATTGTTAAGGATTTCCATTTTTATTTAAATCACCATTGAAAAAAATTGGAATATAAAAAAATAAATAAAACCCAAGAGAATTTTAGCTTTACTGGTACTTTTTTCTTTGGATACATCTTAAGATTCGCCACATCATACAGTGTTTTAATCAGAAGTAAGAATTTAAATGATTTTATGTTTCAAAAATGAACATAAGTAGATTCACTTCTGCATGATAGAATTTGCCAGGAAAAGAAGGCGACTATTGCAAAAATATAATTAATAGATAAAATATGCAATTTTTCTCAATCAATTGTGCAATCATTACAACAACATAAACAATCAAACTGCTCGTCACATGACATAGGGCAAGGAAGTTAACTAGTAAGAGATTAGAACAAACAAATTTATCAACAGGAGAATAAAGCTAATTGTTTATAAGTACAGGAAACATATCAGTCACTAAGCAAAAGGAAAAATACTGCTATTACAGCATTTGTATTAACCATAAGAATATAGTCAGTATTCATCCAATAAAAATAATACATTTATATTACTTAAATGTAAAACATATGGATTTCTTAATGTAAACAATGTAATTAATTTTAATGTAAACAAATTAATTTCTTTACAGCAAAAAGTGATACTAGATTTGCATTCACCAACATTAAAAAAAAAAAAGGGGGGACAGATATGCCATTTCTTTTTCAAATAACCTTAAAAATATCAGTGCTAATCATAATTTTTATATTATATATATATATGATTGATTACTAATTATTTTCTGAGTTGAAATTCATATGTGTTATCCATTTAATAATATTATGAAAAGAAACTACTCACTTTATGTACAGCTTCATACGCCTTTTCAACATCCCCTAGTTCACTAAACCTCCTAGCAATCATTGGTTTTAAATGTGGAAACTATATAAAAAACAGATAATAATAAATAAAGGAATTATTCAAATAAAAAGTATTTACTTCTTATACAAAAACCATGAAATGCATATTAAATTGTTCAGTATAGATCATAACTTCTATAGGTACAAATAATCATTTACTGGAACATTAGCTCATATAATCTCAGTAATATAGAAAGCATAGGATTAAAAATCAAATAGAAATAATAATAAAAAGAATTACAAAAAACAAAACAAAACATGTTAACATTCAAAAGGGATGGCAGTTATCTTTAACTTTTTTGAATATTACAGAGATTTTTTCATTGTATACTATAAATTATAAAGCATAAAATTTGAAAACTATTTATCCAACAAAATAGAGTGGTAATATTATTTGAATTTTCAACTATACAATTTTCAAATTGATCATACTCTCTTTCTCAAACATTCTTAATAACTATAATACTATCCTATTGCTCAAAACTTCAAGAATTTTTACATGATATGCACATGATCTATATTTTATATAAGATAAAGATAGTGTATATTAATTACGAACTGCATTTTCTCAATAAACATTTTCTTAAGGTACTCTGATGATTATAAAAACTTCCCTCTAAAGAGGACACAGTGGAAAGAGAAATAATCTAGTTTTGCAAGAGAGCAGATAAAAAGAACCACTATTTTAATCGAATACAGCACTGAATAAAAGTTAATAATCCCACATTAATAGAGCGACATATGATTAATTTCAGCTCAGGATGCTTACACAGTAAAAATGCTTAAAAAATAGCATGGAATAAATTAAAATTTAAGTAACATTCAGAGAAAGATTTATTACATATATATGTTCTTTCATGATGTTTCTGCAACATCTCCCCGGTGAAATTAGAAATAGGCAAATGAATATTTGATCTGAGTATAAAGACACAATTTCAATATTCAGAAGTGCTTTGTTAATAGATGTGATGATTACTTACCATATGCCCTCATCCCACATTTTATATATTTAAACTTTACGAAATTGATAGTGCATTTACATTTTTACTGATATGCGAAACCTTCTACTCATTTATTTAAATTTCATTCTATTCATTTGATTAAAAAATATACACAATATAAGAAAAAAGTGAACAATGAAACTAAAAACATTTTTATTTATACAAAAAAGTATATTTTCCATATAATAGACTGAATATTAGCACTCATAACAAATGTTTTATATATAATTAATGTGAATAAGATATTGATTATAAAATTGAACATTTCAGTATTTCAGAATTCATTACCATTTAAAAACACAGCAATGAATAACATTATTGTCCCCATCACAACTCAAATGAACAATAATTGGCTCTTTGGTAATTATTTAAATGCAATGTAGATTGTTTTAAAGACTTTTCTTTAGAGATTTTAAATAATAGCATACAAAATTCTGTTCTTAGATTCATAGTTATAATTCACGAAATTCAGGATAGGTTACCCTAAAAATTTTTAATGTATATACTTCATTGATTTTTATATACACAATAAAGTATAAATCTGTATATAAATTGAAGTATAAATCTTTGGATATTTTGAGCTTTCATAAATTTTCTACTTGCATCCCAAAAGTGTCTGACCATCACAGCAAAGTTTTGATAAATGCTTCTATTGTTTTTAAATTTGAAAACAGCTAAATTCATTGCTTAAAAATTAAAATGATATATATTAAAGCAAAGGGAATATGGTATCTTATAAATGCACTTTTCTTTTTTCCCACCAACAGAATTTTTTCTCCCAGGGCAATTACTTTGGCACTAACAAATGCTAAGTAATATTTAAAAAACACACAGTTATTCTCATAAATAGTAGACTTGAAAATAGCAGAATGGGTTATGTTAAACAAACTAATTTGATTTTTAGCATGAGTGAATGATTTAAACTGAATGAAATTATTTAAATTAAATGAACTAATTTCAAAGTATAGAGATATATTTAAAAATGAAAAAAAAAAAAAATATTATCGAAAGGGTGAAAAGAAGAAAAAGTGAAGTATGCAAATTATCTTTTCTACAATTATTTATCACCATAATCTACAACAAAATGAAATCCAGATAGCATTTATTACTTTGTAGTTCATAAACGAAACAATGCTTGGGGTTATAATATTTTATAGCACATTTTATTTTACAAGAATTTTAATTAACTTTCCAAAACAAACACGAATTTCTTCTGTATTTCTCATTTTACAATTATTTCTTTACTTTTATTTACAATCTCTATATATTCAACATCAAAAAAAATTTCCTTATTTCAACATCATTAACATTCATGACAGCTTTCAATTTATTACGCATTTTAAATAATCATGTGCTTGCACTAAGTGCCTATTTTCATTCTTCTTCTTAGCATTAGCTATTTCTTTTATTTTAAAAGTAAAAATATTTATAATTAAAATTAACAGAAATAATCATATGAAATAAAAAGATTACAAATAACTTTGTTTAAACTGAAAGTGACATTTTAAAAGACTTATGAATGTGAACTAAATCATCAAGATATGGGGGAAAAAAAAAGTTCACATTTTGAGGTAACGATGAATGATGTCATTACAAATAATGTTCCAAACATTAACTTGAAAGATGTATAAAAGATAGGGGAGAAGATGCACGGAAATGGAATTAATATAATAATGAAGGTAATTTTTAAAAATTTTAAATGATAATTATTTCTTAAATTTGAAGATAATTTTTAAAAATTTAATATTAAATTAAAATTGTTTTATCGTGATATAGCATGAAATTACTGTGAAAAAACATCATAATTTCAATTAATTTCTAATTGAATGAAAAATTAACTATTGCATTTTGAAAAGGTAATAGTATTCTTTCTCTGCATTATACTAATTTTCCTATACTTTACTTAAATTTAACTAGTGATTTAGGAGGTGATAAGCAATAAACATACTATTAATGATTTTTTTTTTTTTTTTTTTTTTTTTTTTGCAGTAAGATTATTTCTTTGCAAGTCGTGGTTTCCATTTTGTAATAAGATATGCAAAAGTAAGCATGTTTCGGATAACAATTTTAACAGAAGAAACTCACCCTTTGACTTGCATATAATACTGGAGCAGTTGCCAGTCCTAGTCTTAAGTCAGCTGCTGCAGGTTTACCTAGATCAGACTGGCTTGACATAAAATCTAGGTAGTCATCTATAAGCTGAAAAATCATATATTTTTTTTTAATTTGAAAATAGTCAAATATTTTAAGTAAGATTTTAATTATCTTTATAGAAAAAGTAAAATATTCTATAAGGGCAACTAACTTTAAAATAAGGAAGTGGTAATTAATAGTCAAAAGAAATGTGCAGAAGAAAAAAACAGAAATGATAAAGAAAATGTAACCTAATTTTAAATAAGAAAAGGCCATGCTTGCTTTCAGAACATTTGAGCTTATTCAGAATTTTATAACTTAAATTTCTTAGCACTAATGGTAGTCATAAAATAATTTTAATTATGTAATATTAAACTGATAATGAATTTAGTTTTTATGTTTATTGCCTTTCTGAACATTAAAGCAGCATCAGATGACCATAGTTAAAAAAGAAACAACATATGGAGTGACTGCAAAGTCAGCTGTAATAGCTATACAACTAATGATCAAATTATATTGTAATCATTGAACCATTAAACAAATAGCATATGCAGAAAAATTAGAAAATACTCAATTATAATTTGCAATCAAAGCATATTAAGATTCAACCTTCAGATTATTCAATTAAATAATGTTTATTGCTTAAAAAAGAATTAGTTAATAGTCTTAAATAACTTAATTGTTTTGTTTAAGACTTCTTAACAACCAATGCTGTCCTTTTAAAATTTATAATAATAGATTATTCCAGTAAAATCAAATCAAAAGTAATATTTTTCTTTATATAGACAAGGTCTATATTAATAAGAATATTTTGATTCAGAAAAATTTCTTTAGATAAAAATATTACTAAACATAAGAAAATTACAAAAATTAACCAAGAATATAATTTTGATTAAATTCTAAGTTAATAAATGTATTATTAGAAATGTTAAAATTTATTTATAAACTAATAATTCAATTTCTACATCAATTTCTCTATTCCTTTTGAATGTTGTTTTAAAAATAAAAACAATAATAATCAGCATTATTTCTCTTACTGTTGTTGTGTGCAATTCAAAACAAGTAACAGAAAAATTCATGATTTTTGTTCTTTCCAAATAATCTTTTATAAAAGAAAAAGCTTAAAATTTTTTTTAATTGATATCGTAAGCCTTTAATGGCATATGAAAACATCTTGTAATAGAAGCAACAGAATTTTAACCATTAAACTGATAGTTAATATGTAGCAATGTAATGTTAGTTTTTCTTTGAAGCAAAATGAAAAGCAGTAATGCCTAATTTCTAAATAATTTTCACATGAATATGCCTTCTGAATGAATATTCTCTATTACAGATAAACTATTGTTGCAATCTTTCTCTTAGCTCAACACATTTTGCTATTGCAAGATACTAATACTGAAAAACCATCTAAATATACTGTTATCATTTAGTTGTTTAAGTCTGAGAACATATAAATAAAAAAAATCTGTAATTTTAATTCATCATTTTCTTACAGAAGATTTTAACACTTCAAAATATCCATTCTGATATGATGCTATATAAAAAATATTATTATTAATAATTAATTAGTAAATCATTATTAATAATTACTGCAATAAATTATTATTATTAAAGTTATTCATAAAATCAGTTAAAAAGAAAAAGTGTGCAATATGATGCTGGCATAGAAGTTTAAAGGTCAAACCACTCAGAATCTCATTTAAAAACCACTCCAGAATCAGAAATGGTGCGGAAATGTTTATTTCAAAAATAAAAAATTATTATTCATTTTGTTAATATTATTACAACTGATCTCGTCGATAAACATAAAACATTGTTACTAAATCATTTCATAACTGAGACATTTTGGAAAAAAACAAACAAACCTGGAAAGCGATTCCAACATTTCTCCCATACTGGAAAGCCATTTCTTGTAAAGTTTCATCAGCTCCACACAACACAGCTGCCTTTAAATAAGATTTTCAAATCAGAAAATTATAAAGATCATGAAACTAATGCTGTTAAAGTAATGCATAAAAAAATTACTTTAAAACAAACTTGAAACAAATTAAACTATTAATTACTTCATTACTCTGAAGCAAATTAAACACAGCTTTTATATTCTAAACTTCTCAAGAACTGCAAGAAGGACATAATTTTACTGGAATAGTTCTTACCCTCTATTAAAATAAATTTTCCACCTCTTTCCACAAAACTTTCAGTGATGCATACAATGCTTCTCCGCTTTCCTTAAATGCATTTTCTTTTTTGTATTCCATTTAAATTTCAGAATTTATCAATAAATATATAATTTAATTTAAAGATTATCAGGGAAAAACAATATTAATGTTAAACTAAATGCTCCTTTTTAATAAATATGTTAAAACACAAGTATGAAATGTAACTGATAAATTAAATGACTAGATTACAATTGAAATACCAGTAAAGAAATAAAACTATTAATTTTTTGTGAAACTCATCAGTACATTTCAAAAAGTTCACTAATTATTATCAGAATTTTAAAAAAAAGCCACAAGACAGTGTTTTTTTTTAAAAACTTATATGCACTTAAGAAATAAAAAGCATTCATGTGTCCAAGGGATAAAAGAACATCAAATTTGAATCATCATTTTAATGATACGTCTTCTTTCAATTTTTTTTTTTATATATGAAGATCGATAGTGTTTCAGTAATTTTATACTCTTAAAAAATAGATTTCCTCTTTATTCCAGTTAAATGATAAAGTTTAAAAAGTATTTCACTCAGTAATTTATAATCTAGATCATCACACTAAATAAATTAGTGTTAGTTAATTACAACAATTCATATTTTGTAAAACATCAAAAAATAATAATTAGAAATAATTAGAACATAAAACTTTTTTTAGAAAAAAATTATTTTAGAAAAGGTCTACAAAATATTATATGAAAATAATAAAATCTTTCCAAACATACACAAAAACTAATATATTTCTCAATCAACTCCTCTTTAACACTGCTTAAGAAAATGAGTGTGAATTAATAGCTTTGTTTCCAGCAGAAAAAAAAAATGCAAGGATTTTAAATAATTAAAATAAGGCAAATATATAAGAATATGGGAAATTAAATTATAAATTCAAGTATCAATTAAGTAAAATTCAAAATTTATAAAGGTTAAAGCATAGTTTGGTCCAATTTTATGTAAAAAAATGAATAAACAATGTTTTTTTTAAAAGTAAAATAATAAATTGCAATTCAATTAATTAATTCACAAATAAATCCAGTTTCTTATTCTGAGTAATCATATGGCAAGGTAAAACTCATGCATGAGAGTTATGGGACTAACCGGACACAGCACAGCCACTGAATAAAAGATTTCAAAACTAAAAAGAGCAGACATTATTTAAGAAATTATCTGTATTTTCGGTAGCATTAATATAAATAAAAGATCAATGGCAAAAAAAAAAAAAAAAAAAAAAAAAAAAAAAGATTGGCTTAAAATACATGAAATGCATCCAATGGATCAATATCATTGATAATTAAGTTATTAATAAGGAAATCTTACAAAGTGTGGGCAGATTGAATATGAAAAGAAATTTCATAGTCCTATTATAATAAATACTTTCAAAGATACACAAAACAATATAAGATATCAAAGTTACCATGCTAAAGGAGTTATCATATAGAAATTGCTAATATACATACAATATATAAAACTAAGAATGCTTTAATAACTTTTAATTTAGAAAAATAATCTATACTTTTAAAATGATGCACTTACTGCTTTACAAGTGTAAGCCGTGAGACTCGCTGTCTTTTTAAAAGTCTTTTTAAGATAATGATTAAACCTCTCTGTTTCATCTTCAGTTGAACTCATCTGCATAAATTCTCCCTGAACCAGATCTAAAAGCACCTAAAACGAGAACAGAAAAATGGTACTATTAGACTTGAAGCTTATAATATATTGCTTTAATATACATTTATAAATTTTAATATTCACATTGGTATTCAGTTATATATGTAAAAATGATGACTTAAAATTGGGACAAATAAAAGTTCCTTAAAAATTTTTTTAACTATTTTAATTTACTAATAAAAAGGTTTTACTATTTATCATGAACCACATTATTAAATATAAAAATATCAAATTTAGAATAAACATAACTAAATTCAAATGTCAGTTTATACTATACACAATTTTAAATATGATATTCAGCCCAATAGAAAAGTTTAATATGTAACAATATGTGTAATAAAATGTAACTGTCTGGAACAGAAAAGTAGAACCAAGATAACTCGAGACCCTTCATTGAGATTCTGCCATTACATGGCGAAGGAAAAAAGAAACTGATTTTGGCTGTGCTATTTAAGTGGATTTTAAGTATATGAGGGTCAGGCAATGGCTGCGCATGGTCTACAATTTCCAATTAAACAAGTAGAGTATCAAACCGTGCAAATCAAACAGATCCCATTATTAGTTGAGAGAGAAAGAGTTCAGCACCATTGAAAACATAGCAGAATTTTTTGTAACAAACTGATTGCAGTAATAAAAATGACAGAAATGCTGCATTTTGCATTTTCTAGCAAACATTAGAGATGAAATATTTATTAATGTAACATGTTGTAGAAAATAAAGATTAATATGAAATTCATACAAAAAGAATTTTAATAAACAAAAATTGTTCAACTAATTTATGAGCAATTAAAATACTTGAATAGTCTCAAAATAGATCAGAACATACTTTATTTTTTTCACTAAATGATTACAGCAGTGACTTTTCTATTCCAAATTTAACACCAATATTAAACAATTTATTGTTTGATAACATGAACTGTTACTATCCGTAGATAGAAAGAACCACAAAGCATTGCATTGCATTGCTACGCACGGACGCACGCACGCACGCACGCACACACACACACACACACACACACACACAGCATTTATTGAATTGATCTCAAAATTATAATGAACAATTCAAAATTATAATGAGTAATTCAAAATAGACACTGATATTTCCTTATGTCAATTATTAAGTTTTAAAACAAATACATAATAGACAAAAATTAATAAAAATAATTAAAGTATTCTAATAATGATTAATCTTCTGTTAAATGTATTTTATTAATATTAAATTCCTACCTGAGCTAAAAGATGAACAACATCTTCATTATTTAACTGAGCAAGTATTCGTGCAGCTTGAGCTAAAATAAAATCTCCAGCTAAAATAGCCTGAAAAATAAATCACAAAATAAAAGAGAAGGAAAATAAGTGAAAAACAAACTTATTTTTAATAATTTTATAAAAAATTATAATTTTAGAAAACTTTAGAAATGCAGCAACTGTTAAATATTTAAGACTGACATAAATTAAACTCCCAACTTGGATTACAGACAAAGCTATCATTTTTAAGAAATAGCTGAGAATTTCTTTTATAATTATATTTAAAAAATGCAACAACAGGAACTTATGAATTTAAATATAACAGATACAATAATTTATCGATTTTAATAATGAAATACATTTATCATTATGAAATAAGTAAATCAATATGTTAAATTGCTGAATGTAATAAAAAGCATAATGATACAGACTTGTAAATAAGTTTTATAACTATTTTATTTGAAATAATTTCCTATTTTGAAAGAATAATAGGAACAAAATTTGTTCAAAATGCAACTTATAGATGGTGATGTTTTTAAGAAACAATATGCTGCAAATTAAAAGTAATTATCTGCAATTACATCTTTAAATTGATGTAACTCAAATTCTAAATTAAATGTAATAAAATAAATGGGAAAATTTTCTTATGTAATTAAATAAGCACTTCATTTTAACATGTCTCTAAAGGCATCTAAATTTAACAAAGAAACAAATAATTCTATAATGTAATGATCAATCCAATAAAATTGATATGTACCAAAATATGTTTTATTTTTAAGGTTAAGAATAAGCTATCTATTTCTCAATACATTTTCTCACATATTTATACATAGATGATAACATCCTAATATAGACAAATACTGGAAATAATACATCAAGATGCACATAATATTGTGACAATAATGCAGTATCAAACTAATAATTGTTAAATTCAAAAGTAAATACAAAGTTTAGTGCATATAAATAAATTTCTTTAAAAAGAAAAAAGTACAATGAAAAGATTAGTTTTACCTTTCTTTGGCCCCATAAAACATTAACGCTAGATTTTCCTCTGCGAGTGTCTGATGTATCAATTACATCATCATGCACTAAACTAGCTGTATGTATCATTTCAGAGATGATAGCCATGCGATGTTGGGTATCTAATAATCTAGAGTAACAATAAGAAAATTTTTAACATGGAATCTAGACAATATTATAGATTTCACATGGAAATCACAAACTGTAACATCAAGAACAAAGGGAAAACATTACAGAAATGGAATTGCTTTCAAGTATTTTACACATAAATAGTATTTTAGATTCCATATTAGAAGCTAAAAAATATATCAGAGTTCACTCTAATAATTAAATATATAAACAAAAAAAAAACCACACTTGCTGGAGGCAAAGCAAATTAAAACTATTATAAGATCTTAATATTAAATTTTCCAAATTAATAATGAATACAAGAAGATAAACAAATCCCAATCAAGCCAAAGGTCAAGGAAGGGGGGGGGGGGAGGGTAAGTTAATAATAAATAAGCCAATTCATTTAGAAAATGGGTTTGACATGGGCAGAATTTTTGGAACACAAAACTATAAAAAAGTCATTTTCAAGAATAAATTCAAAAGACAAAAAGCAAATTTATTCTGGGAAATACTTAAAACTTCTAATTGGCAATGTTTCTCAATGTATTATTGTGTATGTTCTGTTTTAAAGAAGCAAACTAACAGATATTTTTTCTAAATAAAATAAAATGGGAATGGGAGTTTAAGCTTAAATAAAAAATTCAGAAGCAATGGATTTGTTCCGATTTCCTCAATACAAAATTTGAAATATGCAATGAGTGTGATTTAACTATAGTAAGCAAAAGGAGTCAAGAATATTACACACACAATTAATTTTGCTAAGCAAAACCATTGCAAAATATATTGGTTAGCTATTATTTGTTTTATATAACCTCAATTAAATCATTAATTTATACACAATATTTACATAAAAATTTGTAAAATAACAGATTTCAATATTATTAAAAAACTATGTATTACATGAATAGAGAGAGTCAGACAATAAGATAAATTTATTTAAATTGACTTTTACGAGGATAAAATTTTCATACAGTGAGATTTCTGAAATGTGTATTCATATAACATGGAATTTTTTAAAAAATTGTATTACATAGAAATATACCGTAATTTGCATATGATTGTTTAATTAGTAAAAAGTTTTGAAAGGATAAAAATTGGAAGAAAACTTGCAATACCTAAGAAACAAATATTTTTAGTTCTATTCTAAAACACAGAAGGTTTAAAAAAATATTTTCATGTTGTTTAGAATACTTGTAACATCTGTTATTATTGACAATACTGAAAATGCTACATTGGACATCATTATTCAAGCTGAATAATCCATAATATAATTCAATATGTTTAAAAATATTTGATATTACTTTTAAATCCATAACGATCCATTTTAAACATCTGAATAAGATATTCTAGGAAATAAAATTACAACTAAAAAGTGAAGTTATTTAATTTCAGCAAGCTCTTCACATAGCCTTAATATATGTACAAACAAATATTAGGTATGTCACTAGTGATGAGGTAGCTGGTAGCATTTTTATTTATTGACAACTGTAGATTGACCGAAATTATAGCCAAACTGTATACAGAAGCATGGTTAAAATATTATATAAAAATAATATTTACATAAATATTTATTTTGTGGGCACAAAATTATTTACCAAATGATTATGAATATCCTTACCTACTGCATTCAAATATATGATAATTTAGAGCTCTGGCCATAAGTACAACCATTACAGGACGGAATGCTTTTCCATGACCATCAAAGTAGTAACTTGATATCTGCCCTAGATGATTACTTTGTGTTGATAGCTCCTGCAGAATAAAATGAATATCAATTTATAAACATAACATCAAAAGTTCTATTCAATTATAAACAACAAAAGATGATAATTTAGTTCATGC
>JAPMOR010114542.1:0-13926 GCA_026543865.1 Argiope aurantia
TGACATTTGAAATTTTACAATAGTGTATTTTAGTATGCAATTTATGATGGCTAAATAAGCAGGTATGGTATGATGAATTTGAAATTTCAAATGAATTTGAAATTTTTGAAAAAAGGTTTTTGTGAAAAATCAGATAGTTACTTTGGCAGCTATATAATGCATGTGTTTATCAAATGTTCTGTGAACTCTAGCATGTATTCTGAAAATAGGAGGTGCTCTTTAATTAATAGACAAAATGAGAGTTAAGGAATTATTCTTCATCTAAAAAAATTGTAATAAACAAATTATTGTGTTGGTTAATGAAAAACACATTATTAATTTATTTTATTCTGTATTTTTTATTTTTATTCTCTACATCGAGTCTGGTAATCTCATTAAAATTCATTTATGGATTTTTATTTTTTAAATCATTCTCCTGTTGAAATATTTATGAGATTGTTCAACCTGCTGTTTTACACCTAAATTTAGTATGCATGTGCTATTTATGTCAGATTAGTATTCATCAGTACAAAATACTGGAAAAGTAAGCAACTTGAAATACGAGGGCCTCTTACCCTTCTCCTCATCTGAACCTCCAATCTTGCCGATAAATGATAGGAGGTTGTAATGTGCATTGGATAATTGCACATGTCTCAAGATCTACTACTCTTGGCACCACTTTACTTGTCTCAGCTGAGCTGTCAACACATAAGCACAGCTGTTAGAATTAATGCTCCAATCACTTGCTGTTTCCATGGTGATATTCTCTTTATGTAAGCAGAAGAAAATAGTTCAGTATATATGCACCAAAGAATAAGCTGAGTATAGAGTGATAATGTGTATGAATAGCACAAAGAAATTTAGATGAACAAACTGATGTCTTCAAATGTTGAAAACATTTTTTTAATACATAGCTGCGACTTAGCATCAATTGATTTTCATCTATTCTTTGAATATGAAGGAAGCGAAAGCTTCCAAACTAATGAAGACCCTAACAACAATGTTAAAGCCGTCTCACCTTGCTGGCAACAATTTTTGAAGAAATTAAAAACCTTCTCCATCAATATGACAAATGCCTGAATTTTTATAGTGGTTATTTAGAAAAGTAGCCATAACTTTTAATAATAAATTCATTTTGCTCTCCTTATTTTTATGGTCCATCAGAGGTTGAGAAAAAAAAATTATATATATATATATTCTCGTATGTTGTGTTTAATTTAGTTATATTAACAACCCATTTTAAAGCAACACTAGGGCTGGTTTCAGATGGTCCTCGTAATTTTGAACTGTGATCAGATGACAAATATGATACTTGAGCTGAAATCTCCCTCACCAAACTTCAGCATCACATTAAGGGGAAGACATTTGGCCTCGATGGATTTTACATGATCTAAACTTGCTTAAATGGCAGTTCTTCAATGAAATTGAGTCTCAAACCTAGAACCTTCAGATCTCAAAGCCAAAACCTTACCATCAGGGTACTATTCTTAAAATCTTACTATCAGGTCTACCTTGTAAATTGAAGCACATGGATAATACATGCATATTTCCAATTTTGTTCTGATTTTCCTTTAGACTCTGGGAAAATTATTTAGTAAAAATATTACTGAAGGACTTAAAGGTGATATATACAGAACTATATTACCCGACTTCTGTAATATTCTTAAAATTATTAAATATTAATTATATTGTCTGATACAAATAGAGCTGGGTTTTAAGAAAATTATGTTTTAAGATGATTTACTGATTTGCATCGTTTTTATGTGTTATTGGCTAAAGAATTATTATAAATTGGGCCAATTTTATTAAGATGGAACAATACACAAAAAATTATATAAATCATTGAAAAAATTTATCAATGCTTGTTTATCTAGTGTACAGTGGTGAACAAAAGTGTGGACACTTTCGGAAATTTTTATGTTTTCTAACTTTGTATGCTCATTGAAGATGTAAGATTTCACAAAATGCAAATTCTTACATGTCATTTTAAAGAGAACTGAATGCTGATTTCAATACAAAAAAAGTTGAGGGGTAATAATTATCAACATACATTAGATGCTGATGACTGCAATGAGTTATGAGTACTTAGTAGGGTAGCATTTATTTTTTATTACAGCTTCAATTTGATGTTTCATTGAGTTGACTAGAGTTTTAAGCTCTTTCTTTGTTATTACAGAATGCCAGGAAACAATTATAGCCTCAATTAATTCTCTTTTATTTGACAAACGCTTCATATGTACAAGAGTTTTCAAATGGTGCCGTAAGTTCTCAATAATTTTGAATTCAGGACTGTTTCCTGGCCATGTTAGAAATTCGATGCTCTTTGTACTAAAGCACTCTTTCGATATTTTTGCCGAGTAGCAAGGAGCTGAATCCTGCTGAAAAATAAATGTGTTGTTGGGAAATAGATCACTGATGGCAGGTGTAAGTTTTGACTCTAGAATAGTGTCAATGGATTTTCTTGCATTTAATGTCCCATCGATAACATGAAGGAGACCAATATCGTCTGCTGACATGCATGACAAAATCATAACACTAACTGAATTCTTCATAGTTGCCTGAATGCAGTCAGGATATAGTTCTTTGCCTATTCTGTATCTTATCTATTTTCATCACTACTGAATAACAATATGTTTCGTCACTCCGAATAACTTGTGATCACTGATCATCTGTCCAATTAATGCATTCCTTTGCCCTCTATAATCTTTTTATACACTGCTTAAATTGAGATAAGGATTTTTTATAGTTCAACATCTCTTAGTCCAACATCTAATAATTTTCTCCTGATTGTTCTTGAACTGACATAATTGCTAGCATCATTCAATTGACTTCTGATGGCCACTGATGACATTCTTCTATCTTGGAGACAATTTTTTTATTTTTCTGTCATCAATAGATGTGGTGCATCTTTTTCAGCCATTTCCCACTTTGTTTTTTATTGAATTTGTCTCTTGATATCATAAATAAAATTTTCGAATTCCAGATGTAGTCACCGAATCACCCACCTGTCTTGCAATTTCTGCATAGGAAAGACCACATTCATGTATCACAATCTTAGTTCTCTTTCTAGGTGACCAATATATTCTTTTATTTGATGTCATTGATTCTTGACTAAATATTAGAAATATTTACAAAAATTCCAACTGTATGTTAAAAAGTTTAACAAAACTTCTAACTTGCAATTTAATTACATAAAAAACAGTCATGCTTCTACAGGCACAATAATGACTTATTCCAACTTTGTTCCAACTTGTTTCCAATGATTTCAGCTTCTGCTAGCTGTGATAACATTTGATTGGTTCCCAGAACAAGAACAGTGATTTGCTAGAAAAGTTAGAAATTACAATCCACTTCATCATTTTGTTTGTTATTCAGATTAAAGTATATTTGAATTTTGCTTCTTGTATTGAAATCAGCATTTAATTTGCTTTAAAATGATATGTAAGACTTTACAAATTGTGAAATGTAATATTTTCTATAAGCATATAAAGTTAAAAAACGATTTTCAAAAGTGTCCACAATATTGGTTACCACTGTATGTGCAATTTGAATGATATTGTTATGAATGCTTTCCCTAAGTGCTACTATTTTAATGCTAAAATTACACTTTAAACAT
Organism: Argiope aurantia; assembly: GCA_026543865.1. Classification (NCBI taxonomy): domain Eukaryota; kingdom Metazoa; phylum Arthropoda; class Arachnida; order Araneae; family Araneidae; genus Argiope; species Argiope aurantia. The sequence goes on from JAPMOR010114542.1 coordinate 3,596, forward strand.
TTTTTTTTCTCCATCTCAGATTAATTATGCAAGCATTATTCAGAACCTATCCTAACACAAAGTTGTGTTATCTGGCTCTTTCTGTCCTCATGAAGTTTGACTCTTAAATTCCTACTGTGCGAAAGAAAAATCTTAAAATAAAATTATTATTTAAATTCCATTTCGTATATTTTACGTACACAGCTTTATTTTTAATTACTTCTGAAATATCTTTTTATTATTCATTTAGGTTTGTATTATTCTCATTAGCTAAAAAAATGCCTTTGTTTAGCATTTAGGATTTATAGTTGATCTCAATACTTTTTTCAATTTTTCAGAATTTTTGGTTATGAAGGTGAAGAAGCGGAAGTTATTGTCTATACCTTATGGTTAGCTATGCTTCTTAGTGGCATTGAAGGTTTGCAGATGTATAATCCCAAAACAGAATCATGGCTTCAAGTAAGTGTACTATAAATTTAATTTGGGGTTGAACCTTGTCATTTTAAAAAGTAATGAACAAAGAAGTCTTTTCAAAGAATCATTATGAAGTGTACTTTATTTTTTAATTTTGATTAGATTCAACAGTGCTTTTACTAATGTTTTGACTCTAGATATTTATATCTTTAAAATCTTTCAAGTTCAACTTTTTAATTAAAACATTAAGAAATGTATAACTTTTATATTTATTTATTAATTTATTGCTACAGTTGACTGGTTCTAATTGAGTATTTGCATTGAATTGATTTGAATAATTCTTGATATTTATGTTTAAACAACATTACTTTGACAAAGTTGTAGAATCTATGTCTGTTTGCAAATATAATGCATTTATAACTTTTTAATAAAACATTTTCTTGTAAATTTAGTTTCTTTCTACAGTTTTATAATCAAACAATAAATTTCATTGAGTATTATTAAAATAATAATGTGAAACATTTATTAATTACTAGCCGTCTTTGGCGACCAGCCAGTTTGCCAATCTTAATGCTCGTTAAAATTTTAATAATTAAATATTTTATGTAATTCCTACTTTAATAGCTTCTTCCTCAAAATGTTTCAAAACTTCAAATTTTGATAGTCATATAATTCACTCATATTATGGGTGAATTATATGACTATCTCATATCAATTTATGCTTTAAATTAAAGTGGAAATGATTAATAATATTTTTTACTGAAACAAAGCATTTTTTTTTAATAATATGATTACTGAAAACAGAGTCACTGAACATTTAAACCTTATGAGCACTAATGAATATATTTCTTAATTTAGGTAATATCTCAAGAATTTGTCAACAAAATTTTCTCAGATCATCATGAGCAGATGAATTAATTAACAATGTTTGATTTTAAATGTATCAAACACTAAGAAAATAAGCAGAATCATTTAAAATAATCGGTCGTAAACAGGTTAAAAAATTCTACTTAAAAAAACGATGTCCTTAAAACTATAAGCATATACAAAAAATATATGACTAATATAAATACAATTTAATTACAAAACCATTAAATTAATCTAAATATAATTTAAATTGAGTCTGCATCCGTTGAAAATAGTTATCAACAATCAGAACACAATGTGCATGTGTGCATGAATTTTCAACGCTGGTTATGGTACTGCAAATGCATGAATTTTCTACACCAGTTGGGGTAACACAATGAAGATTAGAAATTTTTATTTTCCTTTATTCTGTTTTATTTTAATTGTTTAAAAGAATGAAACACTAAGAAAATAAACAGAATCGTTTGAAATAATCGGCCGAAAATATGCTAAGCCTGTCCTTGGTTGCGTGGGGGAAAAAAACTGAAGCCATACTCATTTGGCGGTGGGGAAATGAAAAGATTCTTTGGTGGGAAAGTTGTATTTTAATAATTAATTTAAAATTCTAATTAAAAATTCAAAAAAAGGGACCCTAAGTGCATACTCCCAACCCCCTAGATATGCATGTGCCAAATTTGGTAGCTGTAGGTCAACGATCTGGCCTGTAAAGTATATAAGTATAGATGAAGAGGTTGACTTAGGAAATAGTACTTGAGAATTTAATTTGATATTTTAAAATATTCTGTACATGAAAACACACGTAACATAGCTTAGTATTCTTTGAATTGGTTGCTTGACTCATCTATCTCTGTGTGTTTGTTTGCAAACAATAGCTTAGGTACTACATATTATAGCCTATATTAGGATTGAAAAGGATAGGCAGTTAGTTTTGCAATACATAAATTTACATTTTGAATATTTTCATTCTTATTCATGTATAATTTTAGCTTCTAATTCAAATAAGTTTAAGGATTAGCTTTTTTTTTTTTTTTTTTTTTTTTCCCCTTCTTTGTAAATTATTTTTCTCTAAATTGAGCTGTGGTGACTGTGTGACAGAATTTCATCGTTTACATTTGATGATCACCAAGGATCCATTATACTTGCAAGTTTTGATATATGAAAAAATTATAAAAGTCAGGTATGCTCCCATTGAAATGGAGAATAGAAGAATGAGAGCCAACTTTGATAATTAATAATTCAGAAATAGCTTTCCCCAAAAGGATTATAATGCAGGTTAAGGATAGATGCACTTGGTATTTTTGTGTATAAATTGAACTAAGTTGATTCTGTTCTAAATCATTCTTTTTAGGCTCATTCTCAAGCTCGCTATGTGATACTTCAAGTTCTGCTGGAATGTGGTGAAGATTTTGTGAAGGTAGAAAAAGTTGACGGCACTGATGGAAACCCCAATCTTTTACTGACTATGGATCGATCAAAAATTGCTAGCATTGGAAAACCAGCAATTGGGAAGTTTCTAGGAAAATTGCAGGTATGGAATAATTCATTTGCTTTTGATAATTAGAAATTTCACATTTCAGTATTTAGTGGTTAAACAGTTAATGAACATTATTCATTCAAAGAGTATGTTCATTAACTGCATCTTTGATTTGATTTATTCATTTTAAAGAATGATAATTGATTAATTCTTACTAAAGTCCCATAAAACAATAAACCTCATCTTATAATATTTATTTTCATGCAATAACAATAATTCATATATCTTGCTTGATTTCAATTATGAACATAGTTCTTGCCATTTCATTCTTTTAACTGCTTTAAGAGCAAATTATTTTTCCCATATGAATCTGCATTATGTTTTAGGAATGAATTATCTTTGTATCCTTAAGAAGTTAAGACTTTTATAATAATAAAAATTGCAATTTTTAACCAGTTAAAAGTTTCACCTCTTAATTTTCTCATATATTTAAGTAAACCTGCTACTGCGTAGTTAAAGTCATAGCATAATGAAGTGAGTCAAATGTCTTTTTGTATCTTTTCTCATTGACTAATTATTCAGAATTTTGATATAAATATTCAATCTTAGTTTCATAACTGTTTGTTAGATTTCATTTATCTAGCTTTGTGTTTCTGAAATATAATTCTTACACTTAATGAATTTGCCATTCTTCTAGCAACATTTTAGTACCCCACTTTCATTTATTCAACTCTTCAGATAACAGTAAGATACAATTCTATAAATATTACGCACATACTATTGCTTCTTTTTATATTGGTTTTATGATATATTTCCGGGTAAAACATGTCTCTGCTGTTCAAACAGTCTAAATCTTTTGTGGAAATCTATTGTTCAGTTTCTTCTTAGTTGAAATTAACTTGCAAACTGATCATCATTTTAATCTAATTAGCAAGAATTTGTTCATATGAGTGTTGTGTAGAAATTTTTAAAAAAATTGATTTTAAATTATTTGTTAGACATAGCTTTATCTTTTTGTTAATATATTTCTCTTTTTCATTGCATAGCTCTACAGATCAACTGCAGATATTACCTCAGCAAAAGAAATGTATGATAAGTATTCAGCTGTTAAATCTGGAACCAAATATCCCTTCCTTGACTATAGAGAAATTGTTATGGCTCGTAAAAAACCTAGAAAATTGTTTGTCCAGACTAATACTTTTGAAGAAGGTAAGTTTTGGTCTATAGATTTACTTTTGATGTTTAGCTATTTAATGTCTTTTTTAGATTGGTATGAGATTTATTTTTTGCGAACTACTGAGATATTAAAATTATTCATCATAATTTTACATATATGTAAGCTGATGTGCTTTGGCAGTCATCAAATACTTTAATACATGTGTATTGAAGTTTTTATTTTATTTTATTTCTGGAGAATCCTTTATAACTTAGTAATTTTGTATCCTATAGTCATTAAAAAATAATTGTTTTCATTAAAATAATGTAGTGTCCTGTAGGATTAAAAAAAAACTAATTAAAAGTTCTAAAAAAAACATTTTTAGACGATGTTGAATTAAACATTATTATTAAAAATAATCATTAAATTTAGAAATAAAACAAAACACTTACAAAACCAGAAACTGCGTATTCACTAAATAATTCTTAATTATCTGCCTGCCAATTAGAATGCCCATCATGTCAATAATATTAATCTGATTTTTTAACTTAATTAATGTTGGATGAGCTGTGGAAGTATTATTTCAAAAGACCAGAAATAAATTTGAAAATGGGGGGAAAAAATCATTTGTCAAAAATGTGTTAAAAATGTAAAAACTCATTTTTGTTCATAAATTGAATGAAAGTAAATCTTCTGAAAATAATGATTTAGGCTGTAATCTTGTATATTGGTCATTGCTGTAATTTAATTTATAATAATTACTCATTATGTAACTAATTTTAATGCACAGGCCAACTTTAACACATGAATGAATTGCACATTAATTGCTGTTGTTCTCTTATGATGGTAATTGTTCATGTTTTGCTTTTTATTAAATATGAGCAAAATTCTATTTCCTTACTAGATTCACAACTATATATATATATATATATATATATATATATATATAACTGGAGAAGATGAAAAACATCGCTTATACTTCAAATCATCCATTTTAAAACTTGTTTTTTATTATTATTATTTAGTATGTCATAGCAGTCATTGCATATCTCGATCTTTTATAGTACTGGTACTTGCAAACTATATCAAAAATATCATTTAAATTTCATGAAATTAAATAATTAAATTTTTTATACAAATCCAAAAAAAACATACATTTTAAAATTAGTTTGTTCATATCAATTATCTAAATTTTTCTTTACTATTAAAAAAATTTTAATTTTTGGTTTCTAAAAGATTTTTCCCATTCTTTATTGTTATGATTTGATTTATTAAAATCACATGTTTGTCTATTAATAGATATAGCAAAAACTTTTTGTTTTACACATTATTATGCCAGTAAATAAAACTAAATCCAAATCTTATTGAAAACAAAATGAGACTGTCCTTACTACCACTTTTAAGTGAACTGAATTTTATATAAACTTCTTAAAATAAGTAATTTTACTTATTTTAATATTTTATAAATCAGGGAAAATTTATACTGTTTTTTAACTGCTCTCTAATTTTAAATTAGTTTTAAAAAAATAGGTATACTTATTGAATAAATCAACAACCAACTACCACTTTATGGCTTTTGAGTTCAATGCTGTGAACTGTGCATTTATGTGTGTAATTCACCATAGAAAATTAAACCTACTCTTATTGGGAAATAAATTACTTATAATATATTCATTAGTTGTTTTTTTTTTTCAAAAATATGAAAAAATGGCTGCATTTAAAAATGTGAATTTTTAAGGGTGGTTTTTTTTTAATTATTATATTTAATACATAACTGTGTCCAATTATTTTATAGTTTTTTAAAATTTTAAATAATGCTTATATTTTTCATTTTCATTTTTTTAGATGGTAAAATTAATTTGAAAAATTATGAACCATCAGCAGAAGGCATGATTCAGTCATGGGTTGAGCGATTTCAAGAAGAAAATGTGGATGATATTCTTGAAGAATTGTGGGCAAAGGATAAAAATCATTTTTCTTGATTTAAAGAATCATTTTAGACTGCTTCATAAAATTATTTTTTACTGCACGAACAAGAATGGGTCTGAATGATTTTTACCCATGTTTCAAAATTTTATTTTCCTGTTTACTGAAGTTGTATATCTATATAAAGTATACAATAGTTACTCAGCAATAAATATTTTTACTACTGATTTCTGAAACAGTGGTAGTCTGTTGTTGAAATAATGTCTTTGACTCAAATACTTATTTCATCTTTACAACTTACGTTTTTGTAGCATTTGGTATTCTGCATTTTAATGTTATCCCTATGTGTCTGGTTGGTATATCATCATTCAGATTGAATAAAATCAGAAGATCTATACAGTCATAAATCTTTAATTATAATAAAGTTGAATGAGTTTGCATTCTACAGCCCAGTGCTATCTAGAACTATAAAATTTGGCAAATATACATTTTGGGAATGATTCTTTAAATTGAACTAAAATTCTAATGAGACTTTTAATTAAAAATTAAACAATTCTTTTTTTCCTGGGATAACTTCTTAAAACATTACAGCACAAGATTATTTATTACATTATTTTAAAATGTCTTTAATTAATTATCTTTTCTGTGTTAATTTTTTATTGCTGAATTTTGTTCTGTGTTTAATTAATTTTCAAAAGTTGTTTTTAAAAATATTTTTCACTAATATATTTCAAATGAAATTAAAAAGTATATAATCCACATATTTTGCATGAATGAGAAAAATTAACTTTATTAATGTGCTACCTCTCAATGACAAAAGCTCAAATTAAAATATGAAGTAAACTGTTACCACAAACTAAATCTAGAAAATTTTAGTTTTCAAAATATGTTAATATGAAACTAAATATATGTGGAGCATGGTACTTTCTAAAAAAATAGGTCTGACTAAAACCATTCTAGTCAAAACATAATTCTCTTTCTATGACCTTTTAAAATATTTATATTATCAATCTAATAATACCATGTTATTTAAGGCAAAATATATATATATACATATAATATAAAGATTTAAATAAGAAAAAATTTTAATATATTGAGACTTAAACTGGATGAGTTATGAAAATTTCAATATCACTATTTTATAAAAATGCACGAATAGAATACTTCATTTACTATCTTGAAAAAACTATGCCAATCAGCACCCAGAGTTTCTCCAAGGCATATTAACCTAAAAAATGAAATTGGTTATTTTCCTAAAATAATTGTGTTCAAAGCTTCATAACTTAGTCAGATTTGGACACAGAAGATTATAACATTTTTTTTTTTTAATTTAGTAATTGGAAGTCAAGAATTCCACTGAATTGATTCCTTAGGATCAAAGAATTATATAAAAATTTAGATTTCATAGTTTTTTTTTCAGTATTACATTTATTGTTTGATGGAAAATAAAATGCTATTACTGTTTGAAAGTAAGACTGAATTTTATGAGGAATCAGTGAAGTTTTTATTGAATAATCCTTTGAGATATAGCATAAACGATAGATAATAATATATAATATGCATGAGACTTCAATGCTGAAAAATTTTATCTCCTGTATTCATACTTTTGAACAAAACATATTTAGTGTCTGCAAAAACGTTTTTGCATTAGTTGCATTTTAATTATTTCCGTTTCAAATTAAGCTCAAAGAAGAGATGGCAGTAAATTAAGGAAATACATAATACAATGAAGGCTTCTAAAACTGTATGAGTTCTATAACTATAAAAATACCAAGCTTAAAAATGTTTTCCCATTAAAGTCCAGTTATATAAAATATTCAATTAAAAATTTTAGTGATCATTAACTAAAATAAAGCAGCTGATTATTGAATGCGTCTAGTCAGTAAATATAGCAAAACTATAATGTGTATGTGTAAATAAATCCTATAATTTCTTCTGCTCCATATTTAAACTTCAAAGCTTCGTTTAACGATATTGTTTAATGAAGTATTAAGCGTTTTATACATCTACTCTGTTAAGAAATTTTAGGTCAACTTGGGTGACATAACATAGAGAAATTACAGCGAAAACGCTTCCTCGTTCAAATTTTACTCAAAAAGCCACTTAAGAAAGAAATTTGGTTGCACCAACCATCCGTATTTCTTGGTGATTCTTTTGTGATGTCTTCTGTAGTTAAAGCAGGACTGAAGTCGACTCATTCTCACATGATACATATAATATGCCCCACATCGAATAATGTTAACATCTATTGCACATCTTTCAGTTTAGAAAAAAAGATGAGCTTCACGACTTATCATACGTCAACATACGGGGGTTGGATCTTTAATAGTGGCAACACTGTTGCAAAAACGCCACGCAACAAAACCAAAGAATGTCACGTTTACTACATTTTAGCTACATACCTACCTTACCTCTCAGCAAAAAGACTCGTCCTTCCTATCTCACGCGCATGCGGAATGATGAAAAGAACTGATCCTTGTATTTAGCTTGCGGTCTAAAGTAAGTGCTGTCAGGATGTTGTCAAAACAGGAACAACGAAGCTGGATAAAAATTGAATGTGCCAGAGAATTGTTTTGCCTTACAGAATTGTTGCAAAATGGGTAAAAGCCTTCAATGAAGGACGCCAAAATGTGGCAGACTTGCATCGGCCAGGTCCTAGTGTCAGTGAAGCAGAAGTGCATGCTGTTGCCGCACTAACGGACAGTGATGATGCCATACCATTCGTGAGCTGGCCCGACAGACAAAATTTCGCATACGACTGCCGCACATTCTGAAGGAATGCCTGGGCATGAGAAAAATTGCTTCACGATGGGTTCCACATCATTTGACGAAAATGCAGAAATGGCTACGATACGATGCTGCTCGAACCCAGCTGGAGCGCTATGAGCGTGAAGGAGAGGCTTTTTTACGCCGTATCATTACCCTGGATGAGACTTGGGCCAGATTGTACCAGCCAAAACTGAAACGCCAATCAAACGAATGGCGTCGTTACGAGTCACCACGAAGTTCGAAATTTCTTTCGAACCCCAGCACTGTGAAAGTTATGCTGATTCTCGTGTACGACTGTGATGGTGTCATTCTAACGCATATCGTTCCCCCACAGCAGACCGTCAATGCGAAGTATTACTGCTCATTTTTGGAGCACCATCTCAGACCAGCTTTGAGAAAAAAACGGTGACACGTTCTGCAGAACGTCCCTATCATTTTGCATGACAATGCTCGGCCGCATGCTGTGGTTGATGTGTTTGATCAATGGGGCTGGGAAGTGCTTTACCATCCACCATACTCTCAAGATCTAAGCCCTTGTGACTTTGACTTAATTCCTAAGATGAAGAAACCACTTCGTGGCATTCGCTTCGAAACTGTTCCAGAGATTCTTGCGACAGTAGACCGGTCCATTCGAACTATCAACAGAACAGGCGCTGCTACAGGTGTTCTGTGACTTCCACATCGTTGGAAACGGGTTGTACACAATGCTGGCGACTATATTGAAGGACTGTAAAACATGGTGATATGAATCACTTTTGTATTCCATGTAAATAAATAGTTGCCACTATTAAATTTCCAACCCTCGTACACTTCAATGAAATAATTATGAAGTCTGAATTTTGTACTAACCTTTGGTCTTAAGGAATTATTTTATTATTGTGAAATATTCTTGACATTCCAACTTTTAAATGTGAAAAAGTTTGTATCTGCAACCAAGCTATGAAGTTTTGGATATCACTATTTTAGAACAATAAGCAATAAGAATTTTTGGTTAATCTTTGAGGAAATTCCACATGCTGATTGGTGCTATGCCCTTAGAAGCGGTCAATGAAGTGATAAAAGAAAATCGCCGGTTTCTAATGAGATAATAAGATTTAAATTCTTATTACTCGCTCAGTTTTAGGCACAGTAGAGTGGATCTTTCTTTTTATTTAAAATGTCGGCCTCAAGAATATTTCATTAAATATGACTCATTGAACCGAGGGTCTGTATAAAAATGTAAAATTTGTAATTCCTCAGAACATTTATTGGCACAAAATTGCATAAAATAGTATTCTTTGCTTCACTTAGACCATTGATTAGAACCGTCTGGGCTTCAAAATGGAACGAGGAAATCAGAAAAAAGAATTTTAAACAATAATATTGTGTGTGTGCGCGCGCGCTCGTGCCTAAAGTAAAATAAACACATACATTTTTTAAACAGTTCCGTGACCGAAGAGAGGAGACATTTTTGTAATTTTTAAACTTCGCTTTTATTCCATGCCGGGAGACATAATTTATGTACAAGCAAGTAAACACGACACAAGAGCGAAAAGAAAAAGGAGCCAGAAATATTATCCCCAATGATTATATACTGTGAGATTCCGATAGGAATTCTTTTGCACGTATCTTTAAGGAAGGGAATATAGGTATCCTTTAAATGAATGCGCTTAGTTTGACAGATTTTTATTCCTTCACTCGGAGCGTGAGAACTACTGATTTAAGCATTTCCACAGACTTTCTGTAGCATTAATTAAGTAAAAAAAA
>JAPMOR010114546.1:0-11596 GCA_026543865.1 Argiope aurantia
AGATTTCCATCAACATAAGTGCAGTTGGAGTAGCGATCTCTTAGATTCTGGTAATGATGGTCCCTATTTGATGGAACAGACATTCGTCCCGTCGTACCGATGCATACTGAGAAAAGAAGAACAAAACGAAATAAATAAACAATGTCTCCAACCAAAATACATATAAATCACATGATTACTAGCAGTTAGAAACCACTTAATTAAATCAATTCACATAATTACTTATTGTAATATATTTACATTCGTTTTGTAATTGCATATTTACAAAACAAAAGAAATAATGAAAAACAAACTAACTTCTTCCTTTTGTTGCGTCTTCTTTCCAGATCTTTCCAATACACGGATATAAAATTAGGATAAAGAAATATAAAATAAATACTATTTTTTGGCATATTATCATTTTTGCAGTCAGCAGTAAACTTCAGACATTTTGAAGTATTCCGAGGAATTTCCGACAATGTTTCTTTGGCAATACAAAATGGCACTTTATGTACAAAGGAACAAAAGAACTTGGGAAAACACTTTTTCACACAAACATTCCTGAGTCAGATGAACAGCTTTGGGGATAGTTTGAACAACAAATGTTCACAGGGATAAATGATAGTTGAATGTGAGAAGAAATATTTAACATTTTGTACATTTTTCCACGAAATCTTCGGGCCTTGTGAAACCTGATTTTTTCAGATCTCCTTCCATACCACAAGTTTTCACCGTCTTCTTCCACATAGGACATTGCATCCTTCCATTCACAAAGCAACTTTCGAATGTGTAAAATACATCCACTTTCTGAAATAAATATGAATCATGAATGCATATTGATTTATTAAATGTGGTGAACCTTAGTCTTCTTTTTCCGAACTTACCGTTTTTAGAAATAAAATTGAACTTTTATGCATATTTATCCAGTTGAAAATAAACCAAAATCTGCTTTTTATCCAGAAAAAAAAATATTGAACCAAGATTCTTCTAAAATATAAACATACATTTTGGATCCTTCTTTTTTAAAATTTGTGTGAATTTAATGAAATAATATTTAAACTCCAAAATTCTATTAAATTTTAAAATTTCAAACCAAAACTTTTAAAATATAAAATATTTGCTTGAAATTCATAGATAGTCACTTAAATGATAATAATGTGTAGTTTAATTTTGATTGACTTTAGTGGGATGATTCTTTAGACCAGCATTCTGTTCTCAAAATGGTATAGTATTTTACAGTAGAATTGATTTTTGATGAAATAATTAAGTTTAATGTTGATTTCAGACAATCTATTAATAATATTAAAATCATTGTTTCCTTTTCATCTTTGGAATTCATTGTTCGAAGTTGTTTTTTTAATGCACAGCTTTTACAATTTTGCAAATGTATAGTGGGGAGAATATCCCTAATAATTAATATAGGAATCGTCTTTATTTACCAAATAAAACTTAAATACTATTTCATGGATTATAATACTGATTAGTGACATTTGTACTTATTTTTCAAAATGGATTGTAGATACCTTTTAAAATAAGCCTCAATTCTAATGTAACAATATTTTGAGACGAAGTTAAAATAAAAAGCATAAAAATATTCGATTCAAGTACGAACTTTGAAGGGGATAACAAGAAGGGGTGGAATATATTGTTCTTATTGGGAGACATCTGCAGATAGAACTAACTAACTGAATGAAACGAAATTTCATATGCAGACTTTGAAAAGCACAAGGTGAAAAAGTTTTCAAAAATAAAAATAAAAAATTTTAAAATGCTGAGCAATATATCCTGTACACAGAGAAAGAAAGATAAAAATAAAATATTGCACTTAGCTCCGAGAATTATAATACTTAATAGCAAAATATTATTTTCCGAAAGTTCCATACTGTATGTTATTCATTTCTGTATGAGCATTTTCAAATTTTCTATGGTCCATTTTTCGAATGCTCATTGCAACTCTTGTTCGTTCCGACAGCCCACAAAGTGCAAACAGATAGAAGCCCGACTCTTTGTTGGATTTGACTAAAAATGTAACAGGTGTATACCGATGCCAAATCCGGAAAGAAATTTATCTATGTAGCTCTCTTCGTTTTATAGTTATCGAATTTATATTCGAACAGCTGGACAGGCAGATTTCCTCTGAATAAATTTTGCTCAAAACTTGATAGAAATCTATAAACTTGGTGCAAAGATCACATAACAAATTTCATCCGCCTAATTCAAAGCATTTCCAGATTATCTTTGTCTTAGACAGACAGACATTTTCCATAAATGTGTTTTTTAAAACTATTATATTTTATAATTATTTCTTTCGTCCAACATTTTGATATCTAAAGTAGTTAACTGAAATAAGATGCTCTTCTGCCCCCAAAAAATTCTATTATTTATGCAAAAAATTTTAATATTTAGTTATGGAGAGTAAATGCATTTTTTATATTATATATATAAAAAGGAAAAATTTATGTATTCGTCACTCAATTTTGATAAGAGGACTCACAATTAAGAGAGATTACAGAACATTCAAAACGCATAAAAAAATTGATATATATATTTTCACTTAGGTAACTGAGATTGTTTCTTCCAATTACACCACTCTAAGATACCTTCAAAAGATTCGATTTAAAACTAACTAACAAATAAATAATAAAAAATAAAATGATAAGGTTTTGAAGATAAGACTTGTATCAATAAAAACATTTTTCACGGAGAAGGATGATAAATTTCTTATAATACTTCTAGAATGTTAATAAGATTATTAAAGAATCTTGAAATGCCCGGAAAAATTCGGGCATATATAAAAAAAAAATTCTCCCACACATTATTGATCTAATGTTACAATGTCCATTTTTTATTCAAAGATTTCCACTACAATTCAGAATTTGTTATCTCTACACGCAATCAGATTAGGGAGGCAGGCACGCATTCCAGATATAGCTTTTGAAACACTATAAATACCTCTACTCAGCTTGGCTTCGGAAAAGTTATGCATACATTTCTATTTTTTATACTTATATCAAATTTTAAGCAAAATTTCTGATGTAGATAGGAAACCGCATTTAATTTTCAGTCTGGAAATGACTCAAAATCTCTGCAATCACAAGACAAAGAAAAGAATACCAGAGAAAACCCGAGATGATGCAACAAGAACAAAACAAGTTCTTTGTTACCAACTAAATTACTGCACAGAAAAGACGCGACCTGACCACCACAGTTTCTTCGCACGATTATTGTGAAAAAATTCGGACGGGGGTTGCGGAGAGAGGAGAAAAAAAAAAGAGAGGGTTGTATTTTAAGACAGGTGAGCAGTGTCAAGAACTGTCACGATTTTCGCCTGGGCTCAGCATTCCAATAGAAAGAATTCTATGTTCGGTCCAATACACGGAAGATGATTGCGAAGAGGTGGACTAGGTGAAGTCGACTTTGGCGATAACACGGTTGCTGTCTTTCACGAAAGATCGCCAAGAAAGGCGTCTGTTACTTCACGATAAAAGGTGGCCTAGAGAAAAAAAAAGCATTAATGGAGTTCAAGGACGGAACATGTAATGGATTACAACAATATAAGCGCGAGCGAGATTAGGAATCTGCCTTTCTTTCTTTTTTTTATGTCGTACACTCTTTTTAACTTCTTTTTTTTTTTTAAAAGCTAGGCACGATTTGAGGATGAGAAGGAAAGGTATATAATTTTATTAATGCTTCAGGGAGAAGAAACTTTGTTGGTAATTTCCCGGAACGATTCCTCTACATATTTGGTAACAGAAGTAACCAAGGCGACGATTTTTACTCAAAACTTGATAAGGCGCTAATAAAGTGAAAAGATAAATCTGCGAAACGCTTCTCCCAGCGAGGGAAAATGGTAAAAATGGCGTGGGTAGAAATGGGAATATCCGTGTCGAACAGAAGTCCAAGCTGATAAAGCGCGGGTAAATTACGCTCACGAGCATTCACTTTGAAACGACCGGCTACTTTAAGGTTTCAGTTACCTTTAGGAAGGAAATGAAAACGAGATATAAACTTACAAAAAGAAAATTTCACCTTTAAAAGGAAGTGAATGACTCTTAGAAAGAACAGCTGGCATCTGTAAGCAATGATAATCTACGAATTTGCAGAGCAGCTATATACGGCCAGATTTCATATGGCAACGTAAGTGATTGTATAATGTATGAGATATTAGTCTGATCATCTATAAATTGTTTCAACTATTAGAATACGGCAGATAAATAACGCTCTGCAGTTGCAAATAAAATAAAATTAACACGTTTTAATTTTCTTTCTTGAACAATATTCAATAAAATTTAATTGGTTTCAATTAGCCAAGATAAACCCGCAATCTAAAAATAAATATAAAATTTCCATGTGTTTCAATGTTTTATGATTCGCAAGATTTTTCTCTCCAAATAATCTAGTAAAAATGGTAAGGATTCAAAATTTTAAGAACCAGTTATCACACTCATGGTTTTTATCCCTGTTACATTAGTTTTTCATGATTGGCCCTAATAAATGTGCTTCCATTTCTACATGAATTCTAAATTTATATTGATTTGGGATCAGATTATTTGAAATCATTCACTTAATAACTGACTTATTATGACAATCGAGAAAGAAAAAATGTTGGAATTTTCGATATTATAATAGACGATTAAATTTATAGTTAACATTTTTCAGAATAAGTTAAAATGAAGAAAATCTTTTTATCTTTTAACATTTCAAAAACATAGAAAAGGAGAGTAAAAAAATAAATTCTCGTGTACAAATATTACTCATACAATTCAAAAATAATATATGTTAAGGAGCAAAAAATATTTCGTGAAAAATAATTTTTGATGTCTTTAAACATATTAACATCATTATAAATTCCATCATAATTTAAGCAGTATTAAAGATAATAAGAAATGTTTTGTTTAAAAAATAATTCCATTTTATGCTTTTGGTGTCATAAAAATCCATAGAACGGGCAGATGTTGAGTTAGTTGAGTAAAAACTATTAAAAACATCTGCCATGTTTTGCATGGAAATTCATTTCAAGCATTTCGCAGTTGAGTATACATAAGCACAAGTACATCAGAATTAATATATTTTTAACCGATAAATAAAATTTAAAAAAAAGAAGAATCATGGTTAGCTTTTTCTTAAAATAGTGCTAATATCATTTTCTAATTTTCACGATTATATCCTAAATAGAGATATTAAAAAATCGTTTTCACTGTGAGTTTTTTAATCACCTATACTCAAGGTTTTAACACTAGTTCATATTTCCCAGAATATTTCAGAGCACAAAAGTTATCATCTGGCAGGTGTAACTAATTCTTAACAAAAATATTTAATAAATATTCAAAAAATTCAAATTCAAATATTTAATAAATATTTAAAAAAATATTTATTTAAATATTCATGATTACTAAGAGAAAACGTCAGTAATTTTAATTTTTCACGCACACTGGAATGATATTTTACCATACAGACTCGCCTTTTTAACCATTAGTTTCAGAAATAATTCTGGGAAGGTCGATTTCTAAAGAGAAATATTTTACAAATTGACTTTTAATGAAGTCGATGGTGCGCATTTAGTTTATGACTCTTATGCTAAGAGGAGGGGAAAATATAAAGTAAATTCTACATTATCGGTGGTTATTATTTTCAAAATGTTGAAAAAAAACTTCAATCATAAAAAGAAAGAGATATTTTAATACCGAAAAAAAATTGAAGGATATTCAAGCCTTAAGGTGAAAACATCGTAGCATGGCATTACTATTTATTTTTTCGTTTTTTTTTTAATTTGCTCTTAATTATATCCCAGTGATAATACACTCGGAAAATCTATGTAATATCACAGCAACATGTTTGTATATAAATTCGGAGACCAAAACAAGAATTGTTGTAAGATATATACCAAATATCTTTTAAACACATTAAAATTACAGAAAAATTATTCAAAAATGAAATTGATCTTCGGTTGTCCACAATTGCCGTGCAAACTAATTCGGCGGACAGTAGGCAATTTAAGGTACTTATATTTTCAAGTATGCGATATAACAATTTCCTTACAATTAAAACATTTGTATGCAAAGGCCTTGTAAACAAAATAAAAGCACATTCAAAGCACGAAACACCATAATAATGCAAGATCGTTTAATAAATTATTTCTCTAAAACTGATTCCTTTCCATAAATAATTTAAAATTATAAATAAGAGCAAAGAAAAACAATATTTGAATTAACTAAACATGTATAAGAGTTAATTAAAGAAAATATATAATATTTTACTTTGACATATTTAAATTCCATTTCTATTTAAAACATTCTTAATTTACTTTTGTAAAATGCATAACTTTAAGTATAACGCATTTCTTAAAAAATTTGCAAATTTATTTCACTTATGAGAACATAGGCATTTACATTAATCGAATATTTATTATTTCTCATTTTATATATTTCAATTTATTCATATGAAATAATTTTTTTATTCATTCATGCATAGAAAAAAGGTAAAAGCTAATGAATAAAAAAAATTAACTAGAGAATTATATTGAAAAAATTCAAGAAAAATTCCAAAGTTAAATTCAAGAAAGTTATTTTTGTTTAAGTATAAAGGACACTTAAATGAAATGTTCTTTTTTTTATTATTATAATTATTAATCTGAAATTTTAATTCTAGTTTGTCGGGATAAAAGTAAACATATAATATTTTTTTCTACAAAATTACTAATTCAAAATAATACATTTTTAAAAGCTGAAAATATTTAATTTTCCCATGATGCATCAAGTAACATAGATTAACCCCTTAATGCACACAACAGAGTGAATTCAGACTAAAGTTAAATTAAATCAGTCGTTAAACAGCATATAAATATAATCAGCATTAAATATTTTTAAAAGATACATTTCCTTTAACATTATAAAAAAATTTAAAAAATTAAAAATTCATTTTTCATTTGTTAATAAAAATTATAATCATTATTATCATTTTACAACTATCAATATAATTTATTTCATTCTTGTCTTATCTTTAAAAAATATTTTTTAAGCAAATAAATTGATGATAAAGCATACAAATCTATTATTATTCAATATTCTTTTACTACATTAAGAATAATTAATTTTTCTTTTGTTGATGATTGTTAATTTAAAAAAACATAATCACTGCTATCTTTTTACAAGAAATAAAATTAATAGCAACAATTTCATTCTCGTCTCTTTTTTTTTCTTTTGTTTAGAACTATGAAAATACTCAAAATATTATTCACAAGCATTTCAGAGATGAGTACAGATCATTAAAGCTAAAAAAATTCTTTCCTTTAATTCTCAATCCTTCAATTTAAATCAAAATGTAGCTTTTCAAAAATAGATTTTTGTTAATTTTTTATTTGTTAATGATTGTTAATAAAAACTATAATCAATATTACCTTTCTGCAGCTATCAATATCATCAATATCATTGATTTCATTCTTATCTCATCTTAAAAATATATTCTTGTTAATCAAATAAATTGATGATAAAGCATACAAATCCTCTAATATTAAATATTCTTTTACTTCATTAAAAATCTAAAAAAAAATCATTTGTTGATGATTGTTAATCCACAATATAAATCACATACATTTCATGAATGGGTACAGATCATTAAAGCTTCAGAAAATTAGTCAATCCTTTATTGAAAGTTTAGCTTTTACATATTAAATGGCTAAACTGCGCAGAATAAGATTTAGAAACAAAACCGAAAGATTCAACAGCGCGTTGAAGCGATTTAATATAGCCACCAATCCGATAAGATTATTGTTGTGGGATAGCACGAAGGGCGTGATTTCGTGTAAAATGCTCTCCACATAAATGTGAGAAATCATGTTTAAGATAATGTTCCAGCAACCGATCCTACGGCATTCCTCGTCCGCCCCTCCCCATTCCCTGACGCAGGTTCGAATGATTCGTTTCAAAGGATAAACTGCGGCCTTGTGCGTGGCGTGCCTATGGGATTTTAGCTTCTCCTTGAAATGTGATGCTCTCGCTTGATACACAGAAGAAAAAGAAGATAATGTACAGTAAATGCTGACCAAACGCATATCTCAGTTAAGTTTAAAACAAGAACCATACCTCTTAAACCAACGACAGTGGTCTTCCCAAAACTTACTCGCATTTTCTCAAATAAAGGTGTTATTCCTACCCCCTGCAAAAAATTGTGGACCTTGGATAAGATAGAGACCGACATGGCATTGGCATACAATTGTTATGAAATATTAAACTTTGGCGTGTATTTAGCACTTTTACAATTTTAACCCAATCCACCATGTGATCCTTGGCACTGTTTTATAGAATAATCCGTGGCATGTAGGTAATAATATAGTAAAGTCGAATTTATTTTTTAGCACGCGTTTGTTTTCCAACCTATTAAAACCAAAATTTGATGATCACAAAATCAGTTATCTAGTTTATTAAAATCTGTTGGATAGTTTGTTTTTTAATTACCACGTTTACATGCTTCTGAAAGTACTAACCGACAGATGATTAGCCACTAGTTGGATTTGGTTAAAAATTTGATAAGTGTCTTACACTACAAATGTTAAATCTATATACCTAACTCTCTTCGTTTAGTAGCTATTATGTTAATTTATAATCGAACAGCCTGACATACAGACGTTCTATGAACAAATTTTACTTGAGTTATCTCTGTCATAAACAGACATTTTCCAGAAAAGGGTTTCTCGAATTCAGGAAGGTCTAAAACTTGGAGATTAGTCAATATCTCGAGTTCGAATTTTCTGATGATTTTGCAATAGCTTCTGTATACTTCTTACTCTCTTATACTTATACTAAGAAGAAAGTAAAGAGCAAAAAAATGAATGCATTTTTCAATTTGTGAAAACTATTTTGTTAAAATCAATATATACCATTACTCTTTACTTTATCACAATTTTTCGAAGAAAATTTTACTTATAATATCAGGAACTACCCCTAAACGTTTCTCGGAAAACTTCCATAAAAGGATGTCGTGTGAAATTTTCGATTGTAAATAATCTCGTTTGCTTAACATGCAACTATTTTATAAAAAATTCCAAAATCACCTTTCCCATTCGAGGATATTGATTTACCTCCGACGCATTTTTGCAAATTATGATAAAGACTAAACACCAAAGTTCACTCGTTACGGCTCAATGCTACTGTATTTAAATGATTATCTGCAGGTAAATAAGCAGATAAGTCTACTTATTAAGGGCTAAAATCTGATATAAGCCTACAGTTTTGATTATAGTTATAAAATTAAAGTAGTCTATCTAATAACTATTTTAGAATTGCCATTTTCATAAACACAAGGCCATACCGATAGAACTAATTCCAAATATGTTCTCAGCATTCTTGCAAATCTAAAGCAGAGAAATTCATGTCAATGATTTGAGGAAACATTGGCAAATAGAATTTATTGATTGCGTTAGAACCTATCACTTCACTTAGACGAAATACAAACAAAGGGAACGAATTGTCATCGCCAAAAAATTCGAAAATGAGATTTGACACCTCAAAAACGCTTTGAGCTAGAGAGATAAAATTTAGCATCTTTACATCAATATTTTAGATTTCTATATTGGATATAATCCATTCAAAGAAAGTCTGTCTGCCCGATAACAACAAACAGGAGAAAATTATATGGGTAAATGTGATACATAGATTTAGCATCTAATGTGCAGATAGATATCTATCAAATTTGAAAATAAATGTTCCAAGGGGTTGCTTGTCTGTCGATTTGTATTTTCACGAGCATGTAAAAGTGATAATTCGCAAACATAATGGCCTAAATATATGAATCTTTGTTTGTGATTTTGCGACATCAATTGTAGTTCTAAATCAAATTTTGGTTTTCATTGGTCTTAAAAAAAAAAAGAGTTCTGAATAAACATTCGGTTTTCTGGTAGTTTATTAATTGCCAAAGATTGCACTCTCGTGGACTTTTTCGTGACATATCTTCGCCAATAGCATACGGTTGATAAACCACAAATACATTTATTAGACAGTATGTGAGAAATTTTCGGGAAGAATACTCCCGCTTTTTTGTTTTTCTTTGGAACAAGTTTTAATACTGATAGTTTGATTCAATTTTCAAAGAATTAAAACTTCTTCAAGTTCTAAATATTTTTGAAGAAAAATGGAACATTCACATATTGTATATCTAAACAATGAGTTTCAAACGATTCATCGCTTAATAGAGTTAAATGATTTTAAATATAATGGGGTCTGTTCATAATCTCTCTGCATTTAGCAAATGGGCCCTGTAAATTTAATTTTTGAATGCTGAGTGCATTTAGTCGGAAGAAGAAAAAAAATGTCACGCCGCAACACTGCAAGCGGAAAATGAGTTTATATGCTTAATGACATGAATAGCTACACTTTTATTCCTTAATTTATTTCAATAAATACGTGAATACCACCACGTGTTAATTTATTTCATTAAAAGATGAAGAAAATTACTATAAAAATATGAAAAATCATCTAAGTAATAGAAAGGATTAACCCAAAACAAATGATTATGAAACGAAGATTATCAACCTAAAGTGTTTCCAGACATTCCACATAAAAAAAAGAATGATAGAAATAAAATACAAGCTTTTCAGCAGCTCTTACAGACACAGCATGCCAATCTTATAAAAACTGCAACGAATTCAGTTTCTTTAAAATAAAACTAAGTCGAATGTTTTACTATATTTATAT
The DNA here is from genome assembly GCA_026543865.1 of Argiope aurantia. Classification (NCBI taxonomy): domain Eukaryota; kingdom Metazoa; phylum Arthropoda; class Arachnida; order Araneae; family Araneidae; genus Argiope; species Argiope aurantia. Next base: position 10,668 of record JAPMOR010114546.1, read on the forward strand.
ATAAAGAGAGAGGGAACGAAAACACAAGCGCATTCTTCCAGCATTTACTGCCCCGACAAACCATCCAGCCTCGAAATTTTCAGCTTATTACTAAATAAGGGGGGAGGCAATAAAAAAGCAGAAGGCATCCCCCACTTCTACCCGTGCCCACAGGTATCAGTCACGTTCGTTCCACCTTAGAAGCTTGGGGGGGGGGGAGGAAAAAAAAGAAAACTGCAGCCACTAATCTATTATTAGTTATGTTGTGGAGCAGGCAGGGAGCCGAACTCTTCACAGAAATCGCGAGAAGATCCGGAATCGGGGGGAACCACCTGTGCCTCCCTCCCCATCCCCATGGCCTACCTGACGCCTGGGATGTCGATGATTTGCCACCTCCAAAAGATTTATGGATTCTTAGCCGCACGAGCAACGCGAGCATATCTCGCAGCAATTTTCGAACACAGATCGCTAACTATAAGTACTGAAATTCGATACAGAATATAATGAGTGTCTAAGACACTGAATGTATAAAAAAAAATATTTTAGAAGATAAACATTTATTTTTTAAAAAAATTAGAAAAATGTTAGTCAGAGACTAAAAATTATAAATAATCTATTTTGTTATTATTTTTACCTTTTTTTTCTTCCGGAGTGTTGCATCCATGACAGCCAAAGTAAGATGACAATTTTCGATATATAATATAGAAGCTAACGTGTTTAAAAAAATAAATGCAGCTCATCGTTTTTAAATGTGAATTATTCGCTCATTCGCAAAGCAGCGGAAGTGGTTTCCCAAAAACTTTCTCGCACACTTTCTGATAAAAAAAAGTTATCCCCCTTTCCCACGCATGCAATTATAGACCTTGGGTAAAGTAGGAAATGCCTTGCTGGGCACTGACGGACAATAGTTACGAAATATTTGCCTTTGGTGTGAATTCAGAATTTTTAAT
>JAPMOR010114546.1:11606-33197 GCA_026543865.1 Argiope aurantia
CGAATGATCTCCCAACCGATTGAAACCAAAACCGAACGATCTCCCAATCGATTGAAAACAAAATTTAACACGGATCAACAACATTTAACACAGATCAACATACGTAGTCACAAAATTACATACCGAGTGTGATACACTTAAGTCATCGAGTTTTTGAGTTCCGCTTACATGCTTCTGAAAGTACAGATAGACAGGCGGTCAAACCGTTGTTGGATTTCGCTCAAAAATTTGATACTTGTTAACAATATAGATGTTACATTTGGTGCCGAATTTTATTTCTCTAGCTGTCTTGTAATTAAATGTTAGCTTAGATTAGGACAGTCGGATTTCTTCTGAATTTAATTCGCTCAAAATTTGATAGCATTCCACAAATTTTATATAAAGAACATATACCAAATTTCCAAAGCTCAAAGCATTTTGAGTTATCTTTGTCATAAACAGACATACATACAAAATACCAAAAAATGTATCCTTCAAATTCAGGGAAGTTTAAGATCTCTAGTTCGAATTTTTTGAGGATTGCAATACTTCGTCCACACTTCGTATAAGAGAAAGTAATTATAGGACAATCAAAGACATCTAATTCAAATTTGGGATAAATTTAGCATACTTCATCAGTCTGCAACTATCTTAATTAATTGCAAAAATACTTAGTTCTTGCATCAACTTTCGCAACAGATTGCAAACATCTTTAATGCAGGCAATGTAATGCAATAAAGCTTATAACATGCTTTTAAATGTTGTTAAAGATATTTATAAGACTTAGATATCTTTAGATTTACTTAGAACAATTCTAAATGTGAAAGAATTCTTAAACACAAATTATGGATAAAGAGCGACTGAACATCGAATTAATTAAGGCAGCACATTTCTGAGAATTTAATGTAATAAAGGAAATTCAGAAAAACATTGTAAAAATTTGACACCCAAAATCGGCAGGTTGCATTTAATTCATCGACAGGTTGAATTTAATTCAATATTTTTTTAGTAAAACGCGTCATATAACATAAGAACTAAATGTTCTTTCCTTAGATTCTAAAATATTTTGCACATCTTTTCCCAGATAAGGCTGTTTTCCATTAATCAAGAAATCTGAAGGCGAAACGGACAACTTATATCTTGCATTTATTACTTTCATAATCTATATAAATAAAATAGAAACACCTGTTTTTCTGTTTCATATAAAAACCTTAACTACTGAACACTTTCTTTAAATCTGTCTTATAGATACTGAGACTATGCTGTGCGCTGATGACGGACAACTACAGAAATATTCCATTAAAAATGTATTTAACTTATAATTGCATTTATATAAATTGTTTTAATCTGAGATTTTCATATGTGTTTAGAAATATGGAAAAATCTAAGGCAAATTCGTCCGATAACAATTTTTGCGACTTCCAAATTTTTCCTCGCAGTTCTCAGTTTCACAAACCTTGATATAAATAAAAACTAAAATAAAATCCTCTCTAGAAAGTAATTGTCATTGAAACGTTTTTCAACTGCTTTACACTACAATACATCTACAGGTCTCTAGTAAAGTAGAAAATGTTTTTACAGCAGAAATACGATAAAATTTTTAAAAATGACAAATGACGACAAAAGTCAGTTAGTGAAAGGAAATACAGCCATGAAAAAGATCTAAACCCTTATTTTTTAAAGTTAGAAGTCGAAATGTGATGAAATTACGAAAATTGGGTCTTTACTAGGCCTCGAATGCTAAACGAGAAAGGAAACACCAAAAAGGCTCCTCCCATTTGAATGCATTTTTTTAAAGGACAAAAAACTTGAAGATAAACCTAGTCAGGATGAATAAAAATATAAAAAATATATGTATAAATGCAATGAAATTTGTCTTAATACTTTATCCAAAAAGTCCAAAAGACGATACAGACATGAATTCACATGAACACTTTTAAAATAAGAAGTTTCTGAACTGTCAACTGAGGACAAAAGCGAAAAACGAGACTAATCATCCTAAAAGTAGAATGTACCCACACAAGTACACCACTGGAGATTCAAAAATTTACATGAAACACTATATTGTCATTAGTATACAAACCGGCAGTATATGATCACACCGCTATAGATAGACTATTACTTTATAGTTTAAGTCACTCTTTTCATTTAAACAACGGGATCAAAATGAACACATAATAAAATTTGAATACAAAAGTTTTTTAGTGTTGAGTTTTTTTTGTTTGTTTTTTTTAATTCACTCCAATTAATACCTTTTTTTTTACCTGTAAATTTTTAATAACCAAAAAATGGGGCAATAAAGAATAACTTATTCCATTTAAGATAAATTCAAGACTAAAAACTCAAAGAGCAGGGTAGATCCAGCTGAACAGGGGGACCAACGAACACACAATAGAATTTGGACACAAAAATTTTTCGCTGTTTGATTTTTTTTAACTTACTTAATTTAATGCGTTTTTATTTTACATGAGAATTTTTATTAACTAAAAAATGGGACAATAAAGAATAATTTATACCATTTAAGATAAATTCAAAACAAAAAAAAACCCCTGAAAAAGCCAGATAGCTCCAGCTGAACAGAGGGACCAAACGAATGCATAATACAATTTGGATATAAGAATTTTTCAGTGTCTGATTTTTTGAACTCACTCAAATGCATGCTTTCATTTTGTTTTACATTCGAATTTTTAATAACCAATAAAAAAAATGGAACAACAAAGAATAATTTATTTTTTAAAGATAAATTCAAGACAAAAAAAAAAGAGAAAACAGGATTACTCAAGCTGAATACGGCCATCTGGACATTTCATAAAATGAAACATCAGACGAAAAACGACCTCACCAGACTAATGCGAAAATGGCGACGCTTCGAAATTTAAATTTCAAATGCAACCTTTCAACGGCTGTACGACATATTTGTTTTGCAAATACAAGCGCGCGGTATCAGCAAATGCTCACGAAGCACGATAACTCCGCTTGAAGCACTGTTTGTCTAGGGCTCTGCCTGCCCAATACAAGCCGTACGACCCGCCTTGTTTTGATAATACATAGAACAAATTGCGATTAGTCCGCCTGTAAGCTGCAGCTATTCAGGGATCTCGACGAAAACATATCTCAAGTGCCCGAAAGCAGCGATAACAATTGCAGATTACAAAGGCTTCGCAGAGATATCAAATGCGAAGCAGAAAAGTTGCAAACAAATGAAAGTTTACTATCAAATAAATTCGATTAAAAAGATGGTATCGAAATTTTGGCGCGATGTTTTATGTAGCCTACTTCAAAGTTTGTAACTTCTTTTCTGGATGCTATGTGAGCTAGAAGATAGAGCTACAGAATAGGGGGAAGGATGTATAGTAAAATTTGACAAAATCCAGAATTTTAAAAAAAATTTAAAAATTAACAATAAGATGATTTATTATAAAAAACGTTTTTCAGGAAAAAGGAGAAAGAAACACGAAAAATAAGATTATGTATTTTCCTCAATTTATTTTTTTTATTTTATTTTCCAGCATCGATTCATCAATAAAGATTACAAAAAAGAATCATTATCTATATATAGCAATATCTGAAAAGTTGCCATTTCTGAATAGTCATATTCTTTATCAAGTAAAATCGAAGAAGAACTCTTTAAAAGCTAACTTTTTTAATGTTATAATTCATTATACATTATTTATTAAATTTAGATGGACCCTGCAGTGGCAAATTTGGAAAAGCATGAATTCAATTGAATCAGTTTATGGCAAATTAAGAATTGCATATGCTATGAAATAAAAATCCTACGATGAAATTGATTAACTGGCAAAAGCACGCAATTGAATGTTTTGATGGATGCGTTGTCAATCCGCCATAATATTTAAAAACATTGTTACTTATTGTATATAAAATCGAAAAATATTATAAAAATTAAGAGAAACATTGTACGGAAATGAAATTATAAAAAAAAAATTCAGTCTTAAAATAATAAGAGGACCATTTTTGTAAGATAATTGTTTTAGGAACTATGAACATCAATTTCTGTAGCGATTACCCATTTGGCGACGATTAAATTTATTTTCGCGCTAGATTAAACTTTCTGTTTGAAACGTATTTCTTAAATTTTTTTATATATTTCCTCTCACTGAAAGTACATTTTGACGACAAGGTGAACACTCTATAGGAATATATTTCTAGTCATATTTTGCGCCTCCATTTATTACTGAAGTGAAGGCTCAATGAAGCAATGTGAAATTCGCACGATAGTTTGTTTATATTTGACAGTTGCCATTCAACAATAAAAATAAGAACGATTTCTGTGCCACATAGTTAGAGTTTTATATATATTGATTATTGGTCAGGTTCTTATCTGTTCCATTAAGTTCACTTATTTGTAATATTGATTTTAAACATGGAGTGTCTGCTTAAATAATATTGTGCTGAAAGCTTCACAACCTTGAACTACAATAAATAAATAAATAACGATATACACGATAGGTTGGCCCTTATCTTTTAAATCACTGCTCTATTTCATTTCTTTAGAGTAGAACGAAAACTTTCATTTTTAAGTTAATTTTACAATTTTATTGGATCGTCATGACTATGATTTTTATTAGCATCCTCTCGAAACCGGGGCCAAAATAAAAAAAGAAAAGGAATGGTTATTTTTCCGAAAAACGATGATCTAGAATTTCTATAAAGCATTTTATTTTCATGTAATTTTCATACATTTCAATGAAAGACGAAGTTATATGAATTAGATAATGAAAGGTCTATGAAAAAGCAGATGGAAAAGTAAACCAGAAGTTAAAATAAAAGTGCTTTTTTAAATTTTACTTTGTAAGTATTTAGAAAAAGAATTAATTTTTAAAAAAGTGAACAACTGAATTTATTACATACTAGCCACCTTTCGAGACCAACTGTTTAACAAGGATTAAGCTCGCTAAAAGTTTTTATTAAATTCACTCTAAAATTTCTTATCTTTTAATTTAAGCGCATATCCTAAGAAGAAAAGCTTAATTGATAAATCTAATTTCAAAAATCAGTGTTTGTCTTAGGTAGTTAATCAGTCAAACCAAATCAATGTCTCAAATTACCTGTTCTAGGGATTCTAATCTATTAACTGCTGAGAAAAACCAACAGAAGCCTGATATAAAGCTTTTAAACTTAATGCAATATTATAATTCACTAACTTAAGAATTAATTTTAGTTTTTAAGCTTCTGCGAAACTGAATTTTAAAAAATGCTTCCAGACATGGAAAAGGACTGTCTGCCAAATGTTCTTAATCCATTCAAGGTTATTTGTTTGATTAGGTAATAAATACATGATTATTGAATTAGGGGCTTTTTTTTTCTAAATACTAATTCAGAAAATTAAAATATCTAACCTAAACTTGTTTACATAAACGAGAAAACTGGATTAACTCAGGTTGGCAGAGCTTTGAACTTGAGTCCGTTTTAGAAACCCGCAATAAATCTGATATATCCAATGCATTAAATTCAATATAAAAATGTTGTTTTGAAATCATTATTACATTAAAATTTTGAGCAGTTTAATATTCCAGCCGAAGATGTGTATCACTAACAGTTAAAACTTTCCACAGAATGGCATTTCCCTACTTTAATTGAGAACACTGGCTTCTAGATCAAAATATCCGCATGTATGTAATCTTGTTAAGTATCAAATATGAAATCTTGGATCAAAGATCGCAGGAATGCCGCTCATATGTTTTAACTGACTAGTTTCATACTAAAATAACCGTCACATAACTTCAAAAATGATATCTTAATTTAACTCAACAAATCTTAACGTATTTCAGGCGGCGCCCTGGCATAGAGGTAGCGCGTCTGCCCTGTGATCTGGGCGTCCAGGATTCGAGTCGCGGTTCGGGCGTGGTTACTCTTCATCTGTGCTCTGTATGTGAAGTGCATTAATGTGCTCCCCTGTAAAAAGGGGTTGTGCAGGCAAATGTGACGCATGAGAAGCCAAGACGTAATCTTGGCCCTAAATGGTGCTACTTGAAACAAGAGACGTTCTCTAGGCTTAAAATCGCTGAATTCGTCAGCAGGCTTGTCGATGGCAAGTGCCATAAAAAACAACGCCACCACCACCCCTGGCCTAAGGGTAGCTCGTCTTTCCCGTAATCTGGGCGTCCCGGGTTCGAATCCTGGTTTAGGAATTGTTGTTCTTCACCTTGTGTTCTATTTGTGAGGTGTGTATGAGACCCTCTGTAAAAAGGGGTTGTGCAAGCGAGTGTGTGATATCTTCATGAGTTAGAAGTTAGACTTCTGTTCTCGGGTGTTCAGGAGTCTTTACCCTCAGAAGCTAGTACTCTTTCCGTGGTAATACGGGCACGACATCGTCATAAGAAACAACAAGTTGCAAAAATCCAATAAACATATTTTTGATTACACTCTTTAAAGAAAAGTCGTTCAAAGCTTCGAAGTGTGGAAATTTTTTGGCAGGTATTTATTAATTTCAATCAACTATTAATGAACTTACATTTCATCAATCTTCTATATTATTAATTTGAAACTTTAAATGTCATTATGTCATAAAGAATGAAGTTATAGCTGTAGATAACAGAAAGTGACATCTTAGGACTGCACTCAGAAAACGTGAGTTAATTACGGGACTATTTCTCTATTATGATAGTATGAATTTTAAGTGAAAGAAAAGTTACTGAAACATGCCATCTAATGACGATATGTAGGCTTCGAAAATGTATACCTATAATGTAAAAATGCCTTCAAAAAACCAAATGACAGATAATATATCATTTTTAAATTCCAAATACAAAACCCAAGAAAAGTCATCAATGTTTCATAAATATATAGAAAAAAAAAGAACATTATTAAATACTTTTACAGTAATTCGAACAAATTGATATGATGATCCACAGGTATTTTGCAAGATGTTTTTTTTAAAAAGTTTAAACATTTTTAAGTGAAACACAAGATAAAACGATAAAACAATATTGATTATGATGGCAATTTTATCGAATGACAATGTATTTTAAATATATTAAATTATAATTAAAATATTTTAAAGATCAGATTGGACCAGGTATTATTTTTTTAAAAAAGAATTTCCCGGCTCATCGAATTTTATTTCATACAGAATATACAGTTCAGTCTTGGCCTAATAGCTAATTTTTAAACCATTACAAATAGGTGAATTAAGTTTGTTGAAGAATGACCTCAGAAAAAATCACGTTCGAACTCGTTAATGGGCATTTTTTACTCGTTATAAAATGGGCAGTTTCGAATATTTTTAATCATCATATTACAATTTATACATATAATAACCATTATATTATTTAATTTTATAATAATTTTAATTCTTTTTAGCTAATAATCAACGTCCGGTGAATTCAGCAATTTAATTTTAAACTTTAAATACAGATTCGTGAATACTGTGAGAAAAAGTGAAGCATTTGTTGCTTGAAAGGAAATATGACTGGCCTTTTTCAGCAAAATAACAATTTGAATAACTATAGAACAAATAACAAATATTTTATAAATAATATTTAATGCGTTACAAAATTGAAAATGAGAGATAATTTAATAGTAGTCGTTGAAATATATTATACGATTAATAAAATTAATATTCATAAAAAAATTCAGTTTCCAACTCCTCCTTCAATCTGGGATTCAATCCTCTGGATTAGAGACAAAATTCTACCTCCAGTTGCAAAAAAAGGCTTTAATAATATAAAGAATTACTTTTTTATGTTGTTTGAATCACTAAATATTGTACTGAAATAAAATAAGAAATACAATATCCTATTACTCAAACTTAGTGAAATAATTAAGACATAACTATCGTTTTAAATACTTCTGCCACCAAACGCAATCAAGTTATTCATCTTTAAATTATCATATTTTAGTTAAATCAATGACTGCAAGAGAAAACGATCTACGGATGTATCTCAAGGAAGTTTTATAAATTATTTACACTGGCATATAATTTTTTAACAAATTGTTACTTCTATACTTTTTAACGCTTTTCTTTAATTGGAAGTATATTATCATCTTTATCCGTTTAGTAATTAGCTTCTAAATGACGATTAGAATGGATACTCTGATTATAAAAAAATTTAGCTGTATTGAATATTCTAATTGTTTCTAAATGACTGTAACTGCGTTTATATTCTTAAGATGAATTAATTTTTCGGAGAGAACGTATATGAATATTTTAAATAATCAATTTCTCAGAAAATATAAGAAGAAATTAATCAAGGAAAACATTTTTTTTTTACAAACTGTCAAATTATATGTATCTCTTTAAAAGAAAGAACTAGAATAAATTTTAAAATAAATTAATTTCTTTCACAAAAAGCTCCTTCACCAGTTATTATTTCTCTTCTTTCTTCTAACGTATTTCATATGAGACTTTGTTTTAGTGCTTAAAATCAATCTTAATTCTTATGAATAGAAGTAAATTCAGCAAATAAGTTAATTCAATAATTAGAAACAATGTTCAAAACGCCAGGCTTTCTAATGCAACAGTTACCATCTTTGACTTGCTGTACCACCTTGTGGATTCTCAAGAGCCTCAAAGCTCTGAGACTTCAGATAACTGAAATGCCTGAGGTTCTCTTTCAAAAATAAGAAAAATTCTCTGACCCCTCTCAAAAGTCTCAATAACATTTTCTCGGAGGGGGTGGGGGTAATAATTCTTAAGAGATTGACATATAAAAGAAGATTCTTTTAGCTGACGGCTACTGTGTCCTCTTCCTTCTTTCAGAGAGAGTAATAATGCCTACCATGAGTATACAATTTATCATATGTGGAGAGGAATTCGCAACAATATTCGGATATTTCGAGTGATCGCCGTACTTTACTTGAACAAGCGCTTTGAATTCGTCGTATTTTACTTGAACAAGCTCTTTGAATTCTTCAAGTCTAAAAAAGTTATGATTCTCTCCCAAAATCTGGAGCACCCCTCGCATTAGTTCAAAAAATCTAGCTACACACACAACAAATCCGACAGATTAATGAAATATTTTTAACTCTTCATTAATTGCAATCATTTATGTTTTTTAATAACAACGATATATCATGTATTAATCAGTGTTCTTGGTGATTTTTAAAATTATTCAACGATTTGTCCATCGGGATTTTACTATTTTATTTTCCTTTACAACCATAAAAAATAATACTAATGAGAATGTAAATGAGTATTCTGATCTGTTTCTCTGAATTCCGAGAAAAAAATCATGTTACAATGAGTTAAAAAAACAGTCAATATAATAAGAAAGGTGTGAAAGCAAAACTAGCATCTCATATAATTAGATGAATAAAATCAGAAATGTTGTTACTGCATCAAAAATTATGGATCTGAATCAATTTTTCAATTGTCCGACTAAAAGCATAAAGAATGCTTTCATACAAAACTATGTTTACATAGTAATTCAAAACCGAATCAAATTGAGTAAATAAAATATAGTAGATGGTTTTCATACCAACATTTTAATTTACAGAGTGATTATAAATGAATATCTCAACTTCGTAGGGATATAAAAAGAAAACAAAACGAAGTGCAACTTTGTTGTTAATTGGAAATTAAAAATAATAATTAAATGATAAAATTCAATATAATTATAAATGCTTATTGTAAGCGCCTCCAAACATATGAACGATTTAGAGGTGGTATGATAGATCATCCGATAATTCGTCAGTACTTTTCATGTGAAACATCATCATGTGCATATATGCGTTTTTGAAATTCATCGTCATTAGTTGATAGCGGCGAAATAAACACCTACAGTTTTATGTAGCCCAATAAAAATAAAAATAAAACAAATTTTGCCATTCTAACATATCAGCAAACTTTCAAAGCTTCACACCAAATATGCAGAAAAAATTGTGGGTTAGGTTATCCTACCAGTTCGACTTCTTTCACATTTCTGGAGGGGCTCACTCTGAACACTTATAGCTGTGTTAAATATAAACTTTCAATAATTATTCCTATTTGCGATGAGCATCAAGGCTATGCTTTGTTTTGCTTTCTTTTAACAGACCTCCAGAGTTGGAATATTCATTTACAATTACCCTGTTTTTGAACGCTTGGATCAAACTAGTCAAAAGCAATATTTGACGTTTGAAATATTTGACTAGTCAAACTAGTCAAATATTTCAAAACGCATGCGATGAAGCTAAACATAAAATGTATAAAATCAAAGAAATATATTAGAATATCAAGAAGTTTTCCCGCTTCTTTTAGTGTAATGCATTATTACAAACATAATTTCGAAGCTAAGGAGTCATAACAATACCAAAAAGAAAATATTTATCAATATTAATAATGGCAAAGGAGTTCGGGCGAAATGCAGATGAATTGCGCCTCTGAAGGGAAAATTAGTGTCAAGAAACCCCCGGCGCCGAAACAACGTTTGGGAGAGGCTCTTCAGGGCATGATGCTGCTGTTATTCCAAAAGGTGTTTATTCTAATCGTCTCAGAGCCCAACAGAAACGATTGAGAACGGAATTTGCAGGGAGTGGAACGATGTTTGTTCAAACGAAACAAGGCTCGGAATTAACAGACTGCAATGAATAAACCAACTCGAAATGCATATGCCATGACATGTGAGAACTTAACGCTGGTAGAAACGATAGATTATATAAACACACAGAACTTGTTCCGCTGAAAGAAATAATGTATAAGCAGGCATAAAAGAGGAAAGAATGTGTTGTGGAATTGTGTTAGCTATATTTTCTTTATTGAGAGAGGTATTGATGAAGACTAATTTTCCTAAGTCAGCAGATTCACATAAATTCAAAATAAAAAGTTAAGGAGTAAAGAAAAAAATAATCTTTCTCGAAAGAATTACCAGCAACAAAAACGATAGTCTAGTCTAAACAGTAGAATTAAAAAATATTTTTTAACAGTAGTTTTACTATGAGTTGAAGTAAATTATTATTCCGTGCAAATGTTTGAATAAATTACTTTTACAACTGCATAATTTATATCTGATTATTTTAGTGTACAATTAATAACTTACACAATCAGCTGCGAAGATTGTGAGCACTCGATTTTTTTTAAATGTGATCAGGCAACAGGGCTTCAAATTCATCTTTTGTCTTGGATGAACATGGTTATCTTCGTGTATTCTTTCATTTAATATCATTGAAAAAATGGCAAAATTATAGAGGCGAGACAAATAGAAAACAATAGGTGTTAAAACACTAAATTGAGACTAGATCCAAAATAAAAGTATCGTCTCATCAATTCTTTATTAATTATGCAAGATTTTTAACATAATAATTTTTATTTTATCCAATTCCCCGTTCAGTAGTGCAGCTGCATAATTTGAACAATCAAAAAGAACAAGAAAAGCAATAAACTGAAAAGTATTTTATAATCTAACCGCTTTATCATATTATTTCGCATTGTGAATGACAATAAACGTGACAAATAATAATGCTATAAATTTCTTTAAAGCTCATATTTTTTTTTAAAAAAAGCTTTGAAAAACTGCATGGATTTTTGAAATTATGTTTTATTTTAACATTGATTAAAATAGTTAGAGCTTAAATATAATGTTAAAAACATACAGAAGTAAAATGCTTCTAGAATCGAGGATTTAGTACAACATTTAAAAAATGAAATGAATATCTTAATCCTTTCAGGAAAGCCTTTTTTAAATATATAACTAAGTCCTAATAGTGAAAATATTTACTTAGATAGTGATAATATTTATTAGACTATTATTTTGTATTATTTAATTTATTTTCCAGAAACTGCATTGATAAAATTCAATACGGACACACAAAATCATGCTTCGTTAAATGCATGTAAAAATAAATGTTAAAGAAATGAAGTGACAGAGAATAGAGAAAGGAAAAAAAAGATTTGTTCATTTGTAAAATTGAGGATGTTACGGTTTGTTTACGAATGTTCTTTGAATTGTTTATGAATTCCGTCACTTGGGTAAAAAAAAAAATTTCAATTCCTATGATGCTTTTCAGACATGCGTTGGAATTACACAATTTAAATTTTTCCAACTTAATTTTTTTAAACTTTATTTGCTTTTGCCAAAGTAATTTGATGCATTGGGGGATCTCCAAGGAATATGGCATTATTAAAAAATGTTTGACCTATTTATCAGCTTCAAAATCAGTGAAACTACACAGTCAAAAATCATACTAATTACCCATATAATTATTCTATCTAACTATAACCAATAAATATTAATTATTGCCACCTGGTGTATTTAGGTGTTTTCCAGTCATAAGGAAACAAAACGTCTTTTTTTGTAAACTTGAATGCATTTTTAATTTAATCACCACATTACGGATTTATTATTTTATTTTAATAAGTTTGTAAAAATGTACACATTTTTATTTATTTATCATAACTCATGACTGCGTGGCATCTAAGTTTTATTTCTAAGGCAGGTAACTATGTTGGGAAAGTCGATTCTTTGCAAAAATACCTTTTTATTATTATTAATATTATTATTATTATTACTATTATTAATTCTCGAACAATCGCCCTTCTTCGTACAACAGTGTGAATTTTGTTTCTAAGATTATTTTTTGGAAAGTTACATCGATATTTACATCGATATCGATATTTCTTTTACATTTACATATTTACATCGATAATACATATAATACTATTTCACAGTAATTTTATTTTAATTTAAGTGCTGTTTTATCAAGTACTAAATTTTGATAGAATTCTCATGCGCAAAACATCACAAATTAAAATCTAAAGCATATTTTTAGTTCAAAATTGGCAAATCGTTTCTCAATAAGCTGTGCAGTTTCTGAACGCGAGAATAAGCAATCTGTTGATTTAAAAATATTCTATAATTGTTTTAATGCTTTACAATGCGAAAAACAGTTAAAAATTTTCAGTTTTTTTATCAATGAACCCCAAGGTTTAATTATTAGATATAAGGAGGGCTTCTATTTTAGGTCAAGAACTGGGAAATATATTAATAAAGTCAGCTGCAAGATTTTTCGCAAATCATTTATTAAACTTTTAAACTACAAAATTTCTACTTTATACTCCATTTTAGCCAAAACACCCCCTTTTTCAAAAAAAAAAATTCAGACATTTAAATTATATATTTTGTTTTACTTTATGAAAAAATATATAAGTACAGCAATTTTACCGCTTTTTTCAAAACATTCATCCCTTACGTTGTCATATACTAAAACTTAGTGTTTATAATATTGCAATAAGTAAGTGAATGTAATAAACACACAGGAACCTGGCTAATCATGTTAAACAAAATGTAATTTGTATTTTTTCAAATTAATTCATCAGTACGCTCATGCCATTTTATTTATTTATTTATTTAACATGCCTGTAATTCCATTCAACTGAATAGCCCTAGACAATTAGCTAATCTGCCATTGATTCTTGCCTGAGAATGATGTTTTTATGTTTGTGTTCAATTTCTAAGTTCCGAATTTATACGAATCTTATAATTTCCCTTATTTCATTTCGGCATTTCAGGAATTTTATGAAACTGATAAAATCAACAATCCTTTTAAAGCTACAATAGGAATATACGATGACGAAAAGCATAAAAAAATGATTCATATGACAAACACGATATTTACACCGGCAGCTAATGTATCTAGGTTCTCACATTATAATAGTAGAAATTAAATGTTGAGCCCCGATAAATTTTTGTGAATATCAAGTCCGCATATATTAAAAGGAATCTGGAGTTGTAAACGCAAGACCAATCGATCCCGAGACAAGGATATTGTCTGGCCATTACGACACTGTCAAGTATTTCTAAGAAACAAATAATATTGTTTCTAATGAGAAAATTAAATATAATACATTTTAACTGATTCTCAAGAGGACTGTCTATAAATAACTTCTAGATGAATTTTTTGAAAAACGTTCTAAAGTAGATATACTTTTGAATTTTTACTAAAAAAAATTGATGAAATCAAAAGATACCAATTAAGTAACAAAAAAAGTTTGGTTTTTTTTTTCTTTGCTAAAAAAGAGGTATAAAAAATTATCAAATTATTTGCTTAAAATTTTGCAGATGATTTACGAAATATATTAGTTAATTCCTAAAAAAAAAAAAGTTGTATTTTTATCTACTCGTTAAATACAAGACTGACTGACAAATATACTCTTTAAAAATAGTTCGATGGACAAATAACATGAAGCTTCCAAATTTTTTATCATTATTAAATATGAAAACGAATATAAAATAACGAATAGATTACTTATTCTCTACTTCAGATACTGCAGATTATATTGCGAAATCATTATACAAAATTGGGGCCCAAAATATGCATCAGATTTTAATTTATAAGGTTTTCGTAAGAAAATTCTATCTATGATTAGAATTTGAGGAAATAACATTTAATGACGTAAAATCGCATTAAAATTACATAAATGCAAATACAAAAATTAATGTAACTTCCCAAAAAATAGAATCAGAAGCAAAATTTTAACGGCTTTATAAAGAAACCTGTTCAAACATTATGAATATTAAATTTTAAAAATTCATATTTAAAAAAATAGATTATTTAACGTAATCACCTACATTATTACATGTCTCTAACTTAATTTCAAAAAATAATTGTTCTCGCTACATACAAATCCTAATTACAAGAGACAATTATTAAGACAATTTATTCTCTTTCCCAATTTCTATTAAATATATATTAGGTGCTTGCATGTAATTTAATCAGCGACACTAATTGGTAAACATGCGAAGGATGGTTTTGGGTTTTACGGCAATGGTTTTGGGTTTTACTAATTTATTATTACTTTATTGCTATCATTTTGAACGTATTACATTTAGTATTATTAAGTTATTCAGTGTATAAAGATCTCAAGTCATAGAACGCTACAATTGCATTTTTGACATTCATTTTTTTTTTTTTTTTTTTTTTTTTTGAAGAAATTTGCTACCGAAGCCCATTGGACACTTTTTGAAACCTATGGTGAAACTGCTCCGTCATATCCCAACTGTCGGTTTTGGTTTCAGCGATTCAAGAGTGGTGATTTCGATGTCAATGACAAAGAACGGTATAAAGGACCCCTCCCCCCCCCAAAAAAAAAAACGAAGACAATCATTTACAAGACTTATTAGACGATAATTGAAAAACGCTGTAGAAAATGACGGAAAATATTTTGAATGATATATATTGTGCCAAGTTTTCTCAATAAATGTAATTTTAAAAGTGAAAAAATGATCAAAATACATGTAAGCACCTAATAATTAAGTCACATTAATATGACTAATGGGAGTACATCAACCTCAAATAAAATTGGAATAATAATTAAGTATTTCATTGTTTCTGAGGGCTCCCCGCCCTCTCTTCAATATTTGGAATTCACAAAACAGCTCGAGACCCGGTTAGCGACTCGCGATCGACATCTGGTCACTTTAATCCAACGCTTTTCTCTGAAGTTGATTCAAAATGGTTCTAGTTGGTCACGAACTGATGACCAAGAAATGAAAAAAGAAAGAAAACTGATGAACAAGAATTCGGCTGAGAAGATGCTCCAGTGTTTCTCTCCGGCAGATCCATGGCAGGGGGGGGGGGGACAGGAATTGATTGATGAATGACTACAAATACAAAAGCGTAGGTCGGTAAACGTGCTTGCCAACAAGTGATGGCTACAAGCTGCATTTTTGTGTGTGCACTCAAGCTAAGGAAAAAACGAACCACAAGAAAAATAACGAATGCAGCTACTAAGTCCAGTTGTTTAAACTTTTGCTCCAAGTTTTCTAAAATAGAATAAAGCCAGTGATGCGATCTAATAAGCAACTGCATTCTCATGCAAGAGAGGTACTAAGTATTGTTTGGTATTGAGAGGTTAAAGAAGCAAAGCAAAGAAAAGCAAAAAAAAGAACACTGAAAGAAAGATATACATTATAGAACTTAAAAAAAAACAAAGAATGATTAAAGTAGTTCGCAGTAATAAGAAATCGAAACTTTGAAAAGTGGTTTTAAGAGTGAACCAAAAGAAATATGCAACATCATTATATAACTAGAAACAAAAGCATTTATAAGCTAAAAAACACTATTCCTAGAAAAATATATAAGAACGAAGTTTTGCAAAATACTGCGAAAACGTAGATCAATCATGGTTCTAAAATCTTCCTAAAAAATATGCTATAGAAATTTTAAGGAAAAAAATGATGAATAGATGAAATTTAACAAATTTATCAGCAACAAAAATTTCCATAGACTTGTTGAATTTATCAAATGTTATATTATACAGGTTGAGTTTGCGAATACCTTTCCCAAAATGCTATCATAAATAAGATTTCTGGATGTAATCAATTAAATATACAAAGTAGTTCGGAATACTAATTTGAACAGTAAATTAAGTAAATTACAGTTATAATTCAGTTCCCAAAATTTTGATTTTGTACACTTTTTTTTTTTTTAATGTTTGTTCAAAGAAAAATTTTCAAACTCACGATATAAAGAATAAGATAGAGAGCCCTTTATAATATGTGTTGCAATTGATGCTATGAAATACACAACACCAAAAACTAATTTAATTGGATACAACAATTAAACATGAATTTCCATTAATCCATTAATACGAATCGATAATGATCTATTAATATAATCTAAAATAATCAATAAGAATCTTTTAATATACTTTAATTAATATGCATCAATTATATATAAATCACATCGATTACATATGAGTTAAAGTCAATAAACAATTTCCATTGTTTGTTTATTATTAATAATAATGGGAGAATTGCTATTTTTCGATTTTTTTTTTTTTTTTTTTTTTTTTTTTTTTTTTTTTTAAAGTTCTCATTTTTCAAAAGAAATGTCTGAATATTCCCATTTCGCACATAAAATTAAACCATTTAAAACAAAATTTTAAAAACGGTCAATTTAATTAAGAACGATTTACTCAGTTTATAAATTTATATTCAGAAATCTCCTTTCACTATAGGCAGTGTCATATTTAAATATTTTGCGGCCCTAGGCAATGCGCTTTATAAGGTCTTCTGTTCTAATACGCTTGTCAATTAATAATTTAGTTTAATTTTTTTATGTAGAAACTTCATGAAAATGTCTGTCTCTTATTTGTTATGATTCATAATGGCACGTCATCCACATTTGTAAAAAATTAATATAATTTAACAGAGGTATGCAGTTTACATTCGTAGTAAAAACTAAATAGATTTAATCAAATAGGTATCTGACAACGTGTTGGTATTATCCTAATATTTCATATTTAACAGGATTTATATTTTATATGAATTACTTAACAATTCGGCTAATAGAACTTTTTTAATTCTAGGCCCTCGGCCCTAAGCAGTTGCATAGATTATAATCAGGCTATTTTTCTGAATAATACAGTTCCATATTAAAATTTCACAGCATGATTAATTTCGTATGTAAGTTCACGTTAATACTATCACTGATAAAAAGCTCAAAATAATAGGGAATAGGTCATAGGGTCAGAGGTTTCGACTGGCTGTATAGGCTGCACACCTCAAACCCTCATTATCTTAAGTGTCTGGGATCACTATGGCTCCAGAGTAATTGAAAATATCCTGTTTCATTTAATTAAGACAAAGGAATGAAAAAAAGAGATTTATTTCAATTAATACAATAATCACCAAAAGAAATCACTGAATAAGATTAATTTCTATTTTATATTATCCTTATTTTTTATTTTATTTATTTATTTATTTTAACATTTTTCGCAGATTTAAAAGTAAAATAACAATTCTGAACAATGCATTATCATATTAATTTTATAAATGGGTATTTTTTTCACCTGAATACAGATGTTACATTTAAGACAGAAATTTTAAAATTGCTATTTAATTAAAATCTACCGTTTGTTTTTCCGCCGACTCCAGACAAAAATGTAAAAACAAAATTTTAAAAATGTAAACGATCTTCTGGGCAATAACTTGAAACAGCAATGCGAAATTTGATAAAAACATTTCTTCGAAATTCATTCCAATTACGAATTCCTAGAGAGAAAAATAACAAAATTTGCGCTATCGTTCTAACCACAGATATCGCCATTCGCCCTCGTAAATTTGAAAAATAATTGTTAAAAAAAAAAAAAAAAGGAAGAAACCGATTCTCGAGCGAACTGGATTGTTTAGCAAACAAAGATGGAGTTTTCTCTAAATTCCTCATTCTGTCTCTCTTTTTATTGATATGATACATTAATATTGCAACAATCATACGTTTTTATTTATTATTATTATTTATTGAACTAATTGTCAGACATCTGGATCAGCTGAAACAATCTCCAATTCTGACTTTTTGTCCTGGATTGAAACAACATATCGTATTTGCCGTGCCTCTAATTTAATGTATCTGATTGTTTAGTTTTTTTTTTTTCTTTGTTCTTTTTATAACTAATCAGCTGAGATTAGTTTCGTATTATAAAATTGTTAACTAAATTTGATGGTTAACTACATATACGCTTTCCCACATAATTTCTTGTAGCTTTCACAATACATTATATATATCAAGCTAATACAACCAATTGGAATGGGTAAATTAAAAGATACTTCGCCTCAAGAAAAAGAAACAGCGATTTATTTAACAATCTATTGATACCCTAGATTAAAAATATAACTGATTGGATTTTTTATACTATGGCATTTTCTACCTTATTTTAATATATTTTTGCGTTTCATTTTGATACTCCTTTTTCGGTTTCCAACAAAGATAAGCTATCTAATTACATCTATTATTATCCATCAATGTATCATATGGCTAAGATAATTTGCCCATCATTCTTTAAATTTTTTTAAAGCTTTCTTTATAGATTTTCTGTATAATCCACTTCCAAAATCTGAAAATGTCTAATTTATATAAATTAAATAAAATTTCCAATATATAATTTCAGTAAGTCTGTGTGATTTAGTGCCGGTATAATAAAGACGGGCCTTCCTTTAAGTTTTATGGGCTCTTTACTATTTATTACACACCATAAACAGATTTTGGAGGATACATACTTTAAAAATTTAATTTATAAGCCAAATCAACACAACCTCTAGAGTTTACAATTTATACCTTTAGCACAAAAAAAACGAAAAAATATGAATTATAAAAATTTACATTTATGACTTTTGATTTTCATTTCCTTATTTTTTTTTAAATTAAAAATAGTTCATAGTTAAAAAGAAATTACAAACTTTCAGCTAGTGATATTTTTGTTAAAATAAAAAATACATCATAACTGTTTTTGATATACTTAAATAATACGATTGTTTTAACTTTATATAATTACTTAAAAACATAAATATAATTTTAATATAGAAATATGGCGGAAAACATGGCATTTAAAATTAAATGTTTCACCTTTTTAGCGAAATAAATTTTTTTTTATCAAAAACGCGTTAATGATTTGATATACAACAATGAATATTTTTTTAAATAAATGAGTTATTTTAACTTTATTTTATAAACAATTTAGTTTTTTAAAAATATATGCAAAAATTATTACAGTCAATGATAAACTTAATATAAACCAAAGAAGCATGTGAAAAAAGTTATTAGACCAAATATCATTACTCTAAGCAACATTAAATGAGAAAATATATTCCAGAGAGGGGTAATAATAAAGGTGATATTTATATTGCTAGTAAGAAGTCAGTAATTTTAAGATTCTGGATATATAAAACTGCAATGTTGACGGAGGAAATCACATAATCACACATGAATTTGTTCGGAAAAAGAAGGCACAGGTTCAGAAAAATCAAAGCAGTCGAATTAAAAACGTATTTATTCAATATACTCTAAATAAACAAACTAATGAAAACTTACCTCTGAAGTCCCCGACTTTGTTTACGTCGATTCCTTTGAAGCATGAAAAGTAAGCATATGTGTTTCAGATTCGAAAACTTCGCACTCTGACGTTCAGCGCAGGTGCGCACAAGATTAAATTTTGCGTTCCACACGGTAGTGCACACAAACAAGGTGCGCACACATCAAAACAAAACACCGTGCAGTCTTAGCTTCATTTACACGCACAGGTATGTAGAAAATACCGACGATCGGCCGGAGCTATGAAATCGGTCCGTGTTTGCAGGTAGATCCCGCGTAAGCAATCTGGCAACGAACTTGTTTTGCCCGGGGCGAGTCAGGTGCCCGTAAATCGGAGAGATTGCCACATTTGGCGATTATCATCATGATTTGGCTCGGGAAAAAAAGAAGCTCTGTTTTCGTTTAAAAGAAATAACAGGATTATTTCCAACGCGGCAACAAAGAGATATGAGGAATAGTATGCTAATCATGCCGCTGAAACATGACGCCTGGAGGAATGTTATTAACAATCAAATGTAAGATTTTATCTTTCTATTGATAGGTTTTTTTTAATCCTATTTATTTTGTTCACAACATAATCTTCCGAGATGATTTAGATTAGATCTCATACCAAAAGGCGATTGATTTTGATATAAAAAGCCCGATCTAAACATTTCTTTCAATTATCTTTTTTCCTTAGAATGGCTGAAAATTTATATATGTGTGTGTGTTTTATGTATAAGTAAATAAATATATATATTTCAATGCATAAAAATAAAACATGGGGAATAAACTAAAAAAAAAATTCTGCTATACATTCCCGAAGTATACCGTTAATATTATAATGATTTCAGCATATTCACAAACAAAAAGACGACAAATTTTATATGAAGCATTGACACTTCCAATCAGGCAGTTGCTTAAGGGAACTAGTTTGAACGAGGGCTGTTAGCAGGTCGATTAGAAAGATTTATTTTCCTACTTCGAAATAAATAAGTTTGTAAAAAATTCAAATTCTACGAATAATAAAATATTAAACTATATTAAGACTTAATCAAGTATAAATAATCAGGTTTTCATAAGTTTCATTAAGTTCACTTAATTATGAGAATATTTACAAACACGGAACTTATGCTACAGTAATATTATGTATGAAGTTGGATGCCGAGAAGTCTGGAATTATAATAGATAAACAGAAACATACATTATAAATAAGTTGATAAAATTTAAAAAAAATATTAATCTAAAATAAATCTCAACATATTAAAAATGTGTTGATAACTAAATAGACCAATTTATTAAAAAGGAGGTATCTCGTAATTTAACCAATTTAAGGCTGCAAAATATCCAAATTCGCCACTGCAAAACATACAACTGTAGATATAGTTGCATGCTTTTGAAGCTTGATGGTACACTCTTAAAATCACGACTCCCACCTTATAAATATGATATGGAAATACACTTGATATAAATTTTATGTGAAAGGAAAAAAGTTAGTTAGATCTGAAGTTAGATCAGATGCTTTACACTTTGCCTTTGTGATACTTGAAATCTGTATGCAAATATCAGAATATATGGACGAAATGTATTTTTCCTTCTGAAG
Organism: Argiope aurantia; assembly: GCA_026543865.1. NCBI lineage: Eukaryota > Metazoa > Arthropoda > Arachnida > Araneae > Araneidae > Argiope > Argiope aurantia. The sequence continues at coordinate 32,914 of JAPMOR010114546.1, forward strand.
GTAGATCAGATGCTTTACATCTTGCCTTTATGATATATAAAGTCTGTATGCAAATATCAGTATCATATAGACGAAATGTATTTTTTCCTTCTGAATCTAGATCAGATGCTTAACACTTTGCCTTTATCATACATAAAATCTGTATGCAAATATCAGTATCATGTAGACGAAATGTACCTTTTCCTTCTGAAGGTAGATCAAATGCTTTACAATTTGCCTTTGTGATATATGAAATCTGTATGCAAATATCAGTTTATATGGACGAAATGTATTTTTCCTTCTGA
>JAPMOR010114546.1:41047-54769 GCA_026543865.1 Argiope aurantia
TATGTCGGAATACTCTTTAAATGACAACGCTTAAAAGAAATAAAACTCCGTTGTAAAAAGGTTAAAATTTAAAAATTAATTTGTAAATGTAAACTGTTTAGTTAGAAGTAAAAGTAGGATAAATAATAACACTTTGTTGGAATTTGAACTTTCTGTTAATCCGAAATAAAAAAGAAATCAGAATCAGAACTTTCCCTGATTGATCTCGTATGTCGGGTCACTCTATCAAACAAGACTTGAATGAAAACTCCGGAAAAAACAGAACAAATTCGAGATTTTTTTTTTTTTTTTTTTTTTTTTGTCAATCTGAAACAAAGATTATATCTAGACTAACATGATCTGTCTAAATCCCTGTATTGAATTAGAGATTCGTAGGAATGAAAACCTTTGTAATGAAACAAGCGGAATTTTCAATTAATCCGAAGCAAAGTATCACAACTTTGAGGCTATACTAATGGATACAGGAGGTCTGATCACTATTAAATTAGAGATTCGTAGAAATGAAGCCCTCTCAGCAATCACTTTAGGAATGGAAACGCATTACAGAGATCCATTAAAAAGACTCAGAGGCCGTAAGTTGAAGAATGTGAGGAATCTAGAAAGAATAAATCTCTTCCCAACAGGAATGAGTGCTCCAGTTTTGATTGCAACAGACGTGAGTCACGATTCTGCTGACAGCCTTGATAGACTTGAACCCCCCCCCCCCCCCCCCCCTACAAAAAAAAACTCGATTATTTTGGTGAGGCAATTAAAGCGCTGAGAAAGAACATAATACAGATAGATGGTAAAAGATTTCTTTCCTATCGCCCAAAATCCGGGGCTTAATTTGCATTGCTCCGTCTTCGGATGGGCTTTCGATCATGCAGAGTAACCTCGTGTTGGCGCTTTGAGATCATGATAGGATAACTCAACAAAGATTGATGGAGCTATTCAGATGAAGTTCAAGGGGAATTTTCGACGAAAAGTGTTCAAATCAAGGGGTAATAATTTATTAAATAAGAATATAAATCGTCTTTTTTATACATTTTTTAACTGAATCCCGCCTTTTCTTAATGTTTTTCCTAGTTCTATCATAGATTGAAATATTTTGTCTCGTTTATTATTACAAATTGAATATCTGAATGTTGAATAATTTTTTCTGACTTTATTACCGCTTATTATTCCTCTATCATAAAAAAAAGTGGCCGTGAAACTATGTTTTCACCGATAACAGTCAAAAAGTTCGGGAAGATTCAATTCAGTGATATATATAGCAACCTTATTATTTCACCATGATCTGCTTTCTGGACTATGATTTTCTTTTTTCACCAAATGCTGGTTAAAGATCACACATATATTGTGCCATCGATTTGGTGTATATGTATTAAACCACTTCACAGATCTGATTTATGAAACTTGAATTCATTCTATCCCAAGAACTGGTCCCACGAGGGAAGGGCATCTTGTAATCGAGGATGATAAGCTCCCGGTATGGTGGTTGGTTCTCGCCACCCTTGTGAGTATACGAAAAGGTGGGGGTCTGGCTTCCCCCATTGATGGCGGGACGTACTCCCTTAGAAAAAGGTTGTACCCATGGCCAGTGATGGCCCTTAGGACTCAATCTCAGTTCCCGCCAGTGTTGCTGTTGCGGCGGTCCGATCATTCAAGTTTTTTTCTTGTGCCTACTGGTGGGTCGGCGTAGCCAGTTTGTGATATCCCTAGAACAGAACTTTCAGTCTTGTCCAAATACAAATTATAATGCAAACATATTGACACGAACCAACATAATTTCGTGTCCTTTTAACGATTCCAATATGGCAATGCAAAGGATGTGTGAGTAGAAATATGAAAATAAGGACAACATGAACCTCCTGCAGGACCGCTGGAAAGGATCTAGGGAAAGTGTTTACCCACTATTAGACATATTTCTTCAATCAACCCCCCCCCCTCCCCAAGCTCTCCTCCTTATCGGAGCCAGGCGAGCAGGAAATGGTTAAACAATTTCCTTTCGGTTAAACAATTCCATATTGCACGTAGTCTTCCGTTAAGGATAACTAGCATATCCATGTACATTTTTTCAATCTTCATTTGAAATGTGCTTTTTAAATATAATTACGAAATTTAATTTCGTTTTTATTTCCCTCATTTTACTTAAGTCTTATTTTGTTCTTTTATTCTACCAATTATTCCAAATTTAGGGGATCATGAAATTTTTTTCACTCTAAACGTCGCAATCTTTCAATTTTTCATCGCAAGTATGAAAAATTGAAGATGCTTAAAATGCACCTTATTTCTATATATATATTTTTTTAATTCTAAATTGCAATTGCTCCAAAATATTAAACATTTTTTTTAATTTACGAATTTATTTGCATGTAGGAAGTCGGCATTTACGGACTTCAACAAACGGAAAAAGATGTTGAAGTCAAGACTGTCAAATACCAAGATTGTTCCTACTCAGTCAGGACGTCTTAGCACTTTTTTAATGTTTATAATGATAGAAAGAGCATTTGTATAACAATAGGAAAGGTTTTTTGATAAATAGTTTTAAAATAAAATGATTAAATTCTATATACACAAGAATTTGGAAAAGACCATTGCTCGGACACTAAGTTTTTTTAAAAAAATGATTCGTTCAACTTTTATTATTATTATTTTAATGTGAACTTGTTATTTAAAAGTAAAAAGAAGTTACACATGACACTTTATTTAAAATCAGGAGGAAAATGATCATTTTTTTAATGGGATAACATTGCATTAGCAAGGATATCTTATTATTATCTGCTTATTTACTTATTTTATACCACTTTGTCAAATTTGGTAGTACAGAATAAAATGAATGAGCAATTATATTTCACTCGATGTATCTTGTAAGAGCATAATGTTTACAAAGCATGCATCCGTACCGTATCCACCAATGTATCATTGAGGGATAACGATTCATACCGGCGTCCTGGCATAGGGGTAGCGCGACTTTCCCGTGATCTGGGCGTCCTGGGTTTGAGTCCCGGTTTGGGCATGGTTGTTCTGTTTGTGAGATGTGTGAATGTGCCCTCCTGTAAAAAGGGATTGTGTAAGCGAATGAGTGATGCGTGAGTAGCTAAGACGTACTCTTGGCCCTAGTTTGCGCTACTAAGCAAACAAGAGACGCCCCTCCCACCGGCTTAAATCGCCGCCTTCGTAACAGCGGTCTTGTCCATGGCAAGTGCCATAAGAAACAACAACAGAATCATAGGCCGAGATATTGTTGGTGAATCCGGAACATTTGATCATTTTAATTAAGTTGTTAGAATAAAATTAAGAGTGTAAAATTTCTCAAAAAAAAAAAACCCACAGACTTATGCAAATAAAAGCCACACTTGAATGCCCATAAGGATATTAAATATGCAGCTCAGCAGATTTTCAAAAGTCAGGTGACATGAAATTAAAAAAAAAATTAATTAATAAACTAATATAGCAAAGAAGGAATTATTTGTGCAGCTAACATCTGTCTATAATATCTGCCAATAATCATAGTCGTAAGCTGATATAGTGTAAATGAATGCAGGACATCTGAGGACTTAATTATGTTGTTAGATCAAAATAAAGAGCGTAAAATTTATCTCTCAAACAAACGGACTTATTCAAGCAAAAACCATGCTTGAATGACCGTAAAAAAGAATATTTCATATACAGCTGACCAGATCTCGAAAACATTAAATAGAAATCGATATGAAATAAATAAACTAATGCAGTGCAGAACGAATTATTTGTGCGAATAACATCTGCCTGTGTTAGACGCCAATACATTCATTCTAACGATTCCCAGTATTATGCATGCTTGCCTGGGGACAACAACTACCTGAAGATGCTACTTATAATAGCAGTTTTTAATGCCCACGATCGCTCAAGGTCAGAATTCAAAGTTTCATTATACAATACACTCTTTTAAAAAGTCATATTCCATGTGTTGCACGTTTTGCTATCTTCCTTGCCTCAGCTTTTCCTCGTAAAAACAATTTGTTAAAGGTCGAACCGAATTCCGCGCAGAATGGGTAACGGGTCATGCATCATTCAAACAGGTGTCAGAGTTTGGCTATTTAATTATGTGCTGACGATGCTCCGGGGATGTTCGTTTAGTGGACAAATTCCATCCTAGCAGCGTTTTTTGTAATGATTCCAGGCTCGACACATACATCATCATTTAGTGATAATTTAGTTTTAAAAAATAACTTTTTTAAAAATGTACAACCCTGGATTTTCTGATTTTTTTTTATTTATTGAAAAAAAAGTAGGAAATTTTTTATATTTTTCAAAAATTAGAAGATTTTAATGATTTTTTTTTTAGGCAAAAAGCCCAATAAATTGTAACATAGTGTCAAAACTACTTCAAAATATTGTATATTAAAAACGACACACAGTAAAACATAGGAAATATAAATGCACTAGCAGAAATTACTAGTGTAATACGGTATTTTGAAACAATATTCAACAATTTGAGAGTCGATGTAAAATGTTTTGACAAATTTACCATCGATGTTTTGATGCAAGAGTGACTTTTATTTTGTCCCATCATTTCCAGTTAATTACTTGAAAATAAAAACAAAAGTAAAGTTTTCTTTTCAAAAGAATTTCTTAGAAAGTTTCTCTCACAAAATTGTGACAAACAAAATATAACAAAAAACAAGGAAAGTTATATATGTAGTGACGAACGCCTGATGACAAGCGCCATCTGCTGGCCAACAGGTGTTGATGCTTGTTAGACGGAGTACAGACGAGACGGGTCTGAACGAAAGTCAAGACGTGTGAGACGAGACGGGTCTCTAAACGAAAGGCGCGACGCACCTCATTAAATACTCAACATATAAAGTAGAATTTTCCTAAAATTAAAAATTATTAACCTATAAGATATTAAAATTTTTAATTATTTTATCGTAGAGTGAAAGATTTTTTTCTTTTTCTTTCCTGCTATATAATTCAGAAAATGAATTTTTTCAAAGATTAATTTTTCCCGAGTACGTTCGCTCGTTTACGGATCTGTTTTTAATAGATCATTTTCTTCAGATATTACTCGCTCTCTGAAGAAAACGATCTGTCAACAAAAAGGCATCTGACGAAAGAAGACAACAACAAACATTTCCTACAAATGGATTGGAATGTTAAGATATTATAAAATAAGATGAACTAAAAGGAAAAAAATTACATATAAAAAAAGAAAAATTATACATGCAAAAAAATATATATATATTAATTGCATTATTTTTTTTTATTCTTTTTCTTTCATTTAGAAAGAACCAATAATTTTAAACAGATTTAATCGTACTGGAAAAGTCGAGAATGACACGTAACGCGAATCTTGAAACAAATTCAAATGAATTCAGATTGTCTGAATTCAAAATATCTGAATTCAAAAATGAATTCAGATTGTCTGAATTCAAAATGTCTGAATTCAAAAATGAATTCAGATTGTCTGAATTCAAAATGTCTGAATTCAAAAATGAATTCAGATTGTCTATTTTGTATGGGAATGAGAAATTTCTGTAAAAATAAACAAGTTCTTGCTTCTCCGCAAGGTGGATAAATGGTCGTAATCTCTTCCTAAAGGGATCATACCTCCGTTTGACTGACCATTGCGTAGGCCGCTCATTATGAGGGCTATTTATGAAGCTTTGACCATTTATTCCAAACTTAATGTTCACGGCGGCTAGGTTCTTCAATTCACCTCGAGAACTATGATCAAACGAAGTAATTTTTTTTTGTAGATCTATTTAATTTATGTTTTATGCAATTTAATATACATCAAAATATAGAACCACCAAAATTTATTAAATAAAAGGTAATTTAAGTTCCATTTTGTACACACTGCAAATACAATACTTCCTTCCTTTGAATTCTGTTTCATTTCCCTTATTCATTTATCCCATTTCGAAAAGGCTCTTAATTAAGATCAGCTGAAATCGCAGATATCTTAACGTTAAATAAAATTTGCTAGTTTTTTTTTCTTTTCATTTTTCTAAACAAAACAGAACGATTATAGTAATTCTTTCTTTGCATTAAAGTACTACTTAACTCAAACAGGAATTGTATGTTACTTTTTCCGAAAAGTTTAAAGTGATATTTCATGATTGAGCATTCAATGTACAAAACTCTGTCAATCCTTTACCTCCTGTATTATTGTTTGTTTGTAATTATGGCACTTGCCACGGACAAGCCCCGCCGTCAGAGACAGCCGAGTTTAAGCCTGAGGGGGAGCGTCTCTTGTTTCTATAGTAGCGCCAACTAGGGCCAAGAGAACGACTTAGCTACTCACGCAACACTCATTCGCTTGCACAACCCCTTTTTGCAGGAGGGCACATTCACACATCTCACAGATAGAACAACCATGCCCAAACCGGGATTCGAACCCGGGACGCCCAGATCACGAGGAAGACGCGCTACCCCTATGCCAGGACGTCATGTATTATTCTTTAAATATGATTTCTAGCACCTAACTGTAATTTTGTATGGCCAGAAATGGTTAGTTTTATAATTAAAGTAAAAATATAATTCCTCTCATACCGGATCCCAATTGTCATGCATAAAACTAAATATTTTTGAAAATAAGGAAACCCCCTTTCCCTTATTCTGAAAATGACTTCACGGTTTTTTCACTTCCTTTTTATGACTCCTGTCACTCTTATTAGTCAATAAAAATATGGTGGAATTCATTTTAGACTCGGAACAATTTGTTTTTCATTGAACCTTACGCTATTAATCTACATATATACTTTAATTTAAAATGAGCAATCTAGAACAGTAAAACAGTAACGATTTTTCGTTACTACATCTCTGCATGTGTCCTGCTTATTAATTCTTAAAAATGTTATAAAATTCTATGAGATTTGACGCAGTTTTAAAGACTCTTGATACCTTACGCAGGATGCATACCCTACAAACACGCCTTAACTTACAGATGCAAATATACATACAGTGGACATTCGTTCCGAATCTTACTCTTAATGCGCAACACTCCATAAGCAAAACAATTGTTTCTATATGAACTCCTGTAAAATAGACAATGCGTTCCATTCCGAAAAAAATCAAACAATTTTATAATAATGTAATTTATGATTTATAATGCATACTTTTTAAATTATATATATAATATATGCTATTTAATATTTATAATGCATGTCATTAGCTACGCTTTAAAATCTGAGTGAAATGAGAGATAGAAATAACAAAATGCTTCTCATCCTGTTTACAAAATTGTTTCTCACCGTTACAAAAGTGTTTCACAATAATTTCCCGCCTTTTCAATCACTCTCTCATGCTATTGGAGAGTTGCTGCACGCCTGAGGGTATTATTTACTCCTGTCCTGACCAAATCTCTATCGCAGCTTCTTGCTGCTGCGCAAATTACAGCTTCACAAGTTTCTTCGGTAGTCTGGCGAGATTCTTCCACCAGCTCATTGATCTACTAGTAGCTCCATAATTTTGAACTAGTGATACAGTCTTGGTGATTAAGGTTCCACTGCCCATCGAAGCCACATTCGATAATCACAGTCACTATCTGGGTCAAAATCTCTTCCATGTAGATGCCAGTGTTAATTATTTTTTATCGCTGGTTGATACATGTGTCGTCACGATGTTCCCTCGCTAGTCATTCTACGAAGATTCACTTGATAAGCGAGTCACAGTTTTACATTTTGATTTTGCACGTTATGGGAATCCCTCATTGTAAGAGGCGTTCATTTGACTTTACCTTACTTAAATTAAAAAAAAGAATCATTCTGGAAATAAGTATAATAGTGATAACTCTAAAGTTTATTAACTATATAAACAGATGCAAATACCATTATAAATTACACATTAAAATAACAAAGGATTCATTAATGCACGAAAACTAAAATGTATAGACCTTTTTTCAATGATGATTTTGTAGTAAACGTCTATGAATAATTCTTATTTCATTCCTACAGTACTGCTTTCTGATGCCGATAAAAATATCAAAATAAAATAAAATAACTATCTTTAAAAAAAATAGTAGTTTCGTCTGACCTTCGAAGACTCATAAATAAATGAAAATAAATAGCTGTTTTCCTCGAATACTAAATCAAAATACCATCAATTTTGCTGTAGTAATAATCACCAAATAAAAACAGGCTTCGATTTGCCATGCTTAGATAATTGCAAAATGTTTAGCACTCAATCGTCTGAGATTACTCGGTAAAAGATTAAGGAGAAAAGATATGCACATTGTGATACCGACGCTTGAAGGATAGTGATATCTATTAGACATCAGAACTCGAGATAAGTGATCACTCTCTAATCAAAGACATCTCACAAAGTATTGATAAATCACACCGTTTTAATTTGTGAACAAGATTTTAACCCTATGAATAAATTAAATCCCATCGCAGATCAGATTCCGCTGAAGAAATATAAAAACATTAATAACGAAAGATTGACAAAGATAATTTCATTAATTGTCAAAGGGTTATCAATGATTAATTGTGATATCTGATTAATTTGTACCTTTCCATTTTTATATATTGCAATGAGCCATTTAGGATTTGATTTCCTTCAGCAGAAACAAAAAGATGATAATAAATTTTTCAGGATTAAAAAAAAAAGAAATCAAAAGCAGCAGCAACGAGAGAATTCATTTGGTTATCTCGTTTTTACTCTTTGACACCACGCGGCGCGACTTACATTACTTCCATATTAATTAGGGGAGTGTGCAAAAACAAAATGAAAGTCACTTTTCGGCGGTCATATGCAGAATAGATAGCCGTCAAGGATGTCAGAACAACTTCAATGACCTTCAACACAGAAAAGAAAGAACCGGACTGTTGCATTGGTGCATTGAGGTGGAACAGAAAGTTATTGGCATCTGATAATGATCTGTGGATCCTCATCCAGTCCTACAGACCAAGAAAAATAGTTCAAATAAACAAACAAAAAATCCTCTTAATTGGAAATTTCTTTAAAAAATAATTTAAAAGTTTTTTTTTTTAAAATTATCGAATTTTGTTCTATACTAATCCATGCTTAAAACCAAAATAATCTTACAAATTCGACGATTAGCAAAAAGAAACACATAAAGCTTTTTCATAATTTTTGACAGCATATATATTATTACTTTTGTATCACTTTAATATAATTTTTGCACTGCTATCAGCATCTGATTGGCAAAGTTCTTAATATCTGTGGATGCTTGTTTTAACCAAATCCTGCAGACCAACAAAAATATTTCAAATAAACAACAAAAAATCTTAGTTGAAAATTTCTCAATAAATAATTTAAAAGTTTGATTTTTTTTAAATTATCGAATTTCGTCCTGTTCTAATCCATGCTAGCCACCAAAATAACTCGATGACAAGTAAAGCTCAGTATCAGTATTAAACCTACTGGAACATTTAAATAAGTGCTCAAGGAATTTAACGACTGAGGCAACACGCTTCTCAAATTGTTATTTTGGCAAAGAGTTTACTGCGATTGAGGTTTCTGAGATGATATGGATTTCCAATATCTGACCCAAGAGTCATGAAAATTCATGAAACCCTATGATATAGTCATCCATTCCAGTTTAATGTCAAGCATTTCAAGTCGGTAATGGCGTAGCAGAGATGAAGCGCTCGGTTAGTTTTCTTTTCACTTTTTTCTTTTTTAACCTTCCCCGATCCTACAACAACCCAATCTTCTTGTTACCAGGGGTTTCATTTTACAACAGAGCAAACTGGATATGTAAGATGTAAAATGAATTAATTGTATTAGAAATTTGCCTTCGTCTTGATACCTATGAATTTCAATCTAAGCATCGGTAGTCATAAGGCGTCCCACAAGTCATTAATTCCATAATTTAGTCTCGGATACACTAACGAAACATGGTTGAATTTCTTTATGTTCCAGATTCAAACCAGCTAAGAAGCTCGATTCTCAGATCGAAGGAATTCCTTGTAAAAGGACGAAATCACAGAGAAAACAAGTGTCCAAAAATATCGCTTTCGTAGATGATTTATTTTCATTCACGCGGAATGCATCCAAACTCACTTAAAATTCCAATCAGGTGTACAGCTTGTCGTCTGTCCGTCGCGTGCATTCACCACTTGTTTTGGAATTCATCAGGTATGATAAAGTGCTGGACATGTAAGGATGGAATCGTTTAGAATTTCAAATAGCAAAATGGATTGGCATCTTTTGAATTATAATTATGTCCGACTTTTTTCAGTGCTTTAATTAATTTATTATTCTACGTATTTATTTTGCATAAAAAAAAATTGCAATGCTTCCATAATGAGCAAGAAAACGAAGATTAAATCACAAGTGTTTTTATAAAATTTACAGTTTTATTTCTGTTCATATACTATAGAGAAATAAATCATATTTTATTACTTTCATATCTCCTAAAAAGTAGAGTCGAACAAAAATAGAATATCCTTATGGAAGCTCTTTCGTTATAATAGTTATTATGAATTTAAAAAATCATTTTACTCGTTTAAACTATGATATTAAATCATAAAACATTAACACAAGGTACTTTAAATAGATAAATTTTATAATCGGTTAATTTGTAACCAAGTTTTTAGTATTGGAAGTTCGGAAATACTAATATGCTCATTTTATTGCGTTCCAGCTCTGTTATATTGGTGGGTGTTTATAACAAATAATAGTCTATATTTTCGTACGTGTGCTTGTCCTGAATGTAGCACGCACATTTGTCCCATATTTAATAATAATGATGATATAATACTAGATAGAATAAATGATATAATACTAGATAGAATAAATGATATAATTGATTATATATGATATATTGATTATATATTCAGATAATCTTGATGATATACTAAATATAGATGACATAATTGCCTTGAGATACAAAATCTATTTTATGATATGTTCATCTATGTTATTTTATGATATATTTATGTTATGTTTTGTTTTGTTTTCATTATGACTATAATAATCCGTTTTAGCTAAAAAAAACAAATGAATATTCTGCACACAAAAAATAAAGAAAATACAAGTTAATGAAAGTAGACTGAAGCAGTAAAAAGGGATTAACTCAATCTGGAATGCATATTTTTTAGATATTGTGACTAATAAAAAAAATTACGATAGTGTGCTCTTTTAAATTATATAATTTAATTTAACTGTGAAAGTTAATGGTGCATAGTTAAATAATTAAAAAAATTTCAAGATCAGAGTCTATGAAACTATTTTATCTATAATTTCTTGCTAAAAAAAATCACTTCTGCCAAAAATGGAAATGAATATTAAAAGAATCATAATAATATGATATCAAGAATCTCCGAAAAAATGAAGCTCCCAAATTAGATATTAATCCAAAAAATCAAACCAGACATAAAGGAGAAATTTTAAAGCGCGGTCATTTGAATTATTTTCAGATTTTCGAATTCTACTAAGCATTCTGACTGCTGATGTTTACCCCTAAGGTTTTAAAAAAAATCTTTTCAAAAACATACCTTCATAGATAGAAAAAAAAATCCAATTTAGTTATAGTTTTCCTACGAATCATGAATGCCAAAATTTCGTAGACATGAAAAGTTAATTTACTACAGTGTAGATGAAAAAAAAAAAAACTATTTAAAAAAAAAAATCGATTTTTCACTTTTATGATTGATTTAAAGCCAATTCTTATCTGAAAAGTTACAACGAACCGGTCGAATCTACTGACGTGCAGACCATAATTCGCAATAAAAAGCAGGTTTTGATCTACGAGTAGATGTAGGAGGCATTCAGAGAGAAGTAATTTGTAGGTCCAACGATCTTCCGTGCTCGTGCTGAAAAGTCAAAAACCAAGAACAATACGGCAGTCTAAAATATTCTCCTGAATACCGTCAAGACCGGTCTAAAGTTTCATAAGGTAAGTGAATAACAGAATTTGATTCAAAACCAGTGGGACTTGTCTCCCCAAAACTTTCCCGTATAGTCTCTAATAAAAGTGAATTTGCGTTTTAGATGCCTTTTCTCCCCACCCAATTGGAACCAAAATTCAGCACAAAATTATAATAGCAGTCACAAAATCACATACCGAATATTTAAATCATTGTATTTTAGAGTTATCTCGTTTATATGCTTCTGAAAGTACAGACCGATTGACAGACGTTCAATCTCTTTTTGGATTTATCACAAAATTTCATTGGTGCCTACACTATAAAGTTAAATTTGTGTACCAAATTTTATCCATCTAGCTTTCATCTTTTTTCAGTTATCGAGTTAACTTATATTCGAACAATCAGGCAGACAAACTTGCACTGATTATAATTTGCTAAAAATTAGAAATCTACACATTTGATATAAAATATACCAAATTTCATTCGTCTTATTCAAAGCGTTTTTGAATCATCTTTGTCACGGACAGACTTACAGACAGATATACATAATGCCAAAAAGATGTCATTTCGAACTCAAGGAAGTTTAAAACGCGGAGATTTTTCCAAAATCTCGACTTTTAATTTTAAGATGATACCAGTTGGGGTACGACTTTAGGTGCGGGTAAATGGCTTTTAATTTATGACTTTAGGTGCTGGTAAATGACGCCACAACAGCTGTACAAAGGTTGAAGGTTCATTGTCCGAGGTCACCAATGTGCGAGCTGAGGTTCGAACTCGCAACGTTAGGGTTCATAGCCGAGTAACATAGCCACTAGACAAAAGTGCACACTCCTTTCCGGAGGTTGTTATCTGGCTTATGAAGTTACCTCCACACATATTTTATAAACTTTATGAACGGTACAAAAGAAATCAATATGATTATCGGGAACCTCATAAATGCAAACAAAAATTGAAAACAGCCGAAAATTGATAAAACTCGGAAACTGTTGCACAAAAGAAACAGCGTTTTAAGGTAGATAATTACATTAAAAAGTCAAATTCTTTGTAAAAGTATCAAATATTTTCTAATTCGATATTCTTAATTCCTGGATAGTTTTCATCGAACCATTTGAATTTTGTTCCTAAGCTTATTTTTTAGGAAGTTGCATTGAATTATACATTTGTATAATACATATTTTATATCTTTAAATACGATTTTCTCGCAAATTAAAATCTAATACATATTTTTTGTTCGAATTGGACACAATAAGTTTTCAATTTGTTCTGTCGCTTTTGAACTAGAGAATAATCAATTTTTTCAATTAAAAATATTCTGTAATTGTTTTAATTCTTCAAAATACGAAATAAATTTAAACTTTCATGTTATTTATTAGTGGAAACCCAATATTTGAAGAGTGAACAAATTATTTAGTACAGTTTGAAACTGGAAGGTGTCTTATTTTACATTTCTTTTTACCCAAAAACCCCACTTTTTTTCCAGATTTTAAAAAATTGTTGATATTTTATTCCCATATTTTAGTTTCATTAATGTTATTTCCATCTTTTTTATAGAAAAATTAAAAAATATTACACTCTTACTATGCTTTTCAAAAAGTTCTTTCCCAACATAACTATATTCCTTTAGCCAAAATTTAAATTAAAGAACTTATTTATTGAGGGAAATTTTATTGTCTCAGTTTTCTGTATTACTTTCCCAATATTCCTAATCACTCATATTTTATTACGAAGAACAAAAGGTAAAAACACAAATAAATATATTCAGAATTTTCACTGGACATAAAGGCACTGTTCTTGTTAATAAATGATTAACTAAAACAAATATATAAATGAGACCTTTTTTTCTGGAAGTCAATAATAACCTACAAACAAACAAACAAAAAATCAAAAACAAAAAAAACGTATATATATATATATATATATA
>JAPMOR010114546.1:54869-69931 GCA_026543865.1 Argiope aurantia
ATGAATGTCAATACTCGCGTTATAAAAAAAACTGGCTGTTATTATTATTATTATAGATTCTTTCCTGTCGATATCTGAGCTAATTTAAAGATAGAAAGCATCCTTAAATCAAATATTCAGATATCACGTGATACACCATATATATGCAAAATATATAACGCTAAAGCACTTGGTATAGCGATCGCACTTTTTACTTCTTGTTGAATGGCAACAGTCAAATGTAAACAAACCATCGTACGAATTTCTGACTGCTTCACTGAACGTTTTTACCGTTGCATTGAATCCAACACTTCGCTTAGTTAATTAATGGGACTGCAAAATATTATTTAAAAAATTTCTGGAGACGCTTCGCCACCGCATTTATTTCAAGATATAAAAGATATATATTATTAAAGATATATATTTACTTACAGATATATATTATATTTAAAGGGATAAAGAAGGTATAAAAGAAATCAAGAAGTAGACTTCAAACAGAAACTTTAATTGAACTCAAAAATAGACTTAACTATCGCCAGATAAGTAATCGCTATGATTTGCCTACAGAAATTGATGCTCGTATCATCCAAAACAATTATCTCACAAAAGTATCTTTGATGTAATGATCTTAAGACACAAAATATCCAATTCATCTCCGTACACCCCCTCTTTAATTTTCATATTTTTTATTTAATTCTATACACTACTAGTAACAGTGTTTTTAAATATTATGGTGGAATTTCAGCTCGTCTATCAAAGCATTCAACCGCAAGTTTTTACCAATCATTTATTACGTAATAGGATTTTCACTTCCGTTTTTATTTCGAAATATATATACTTTTTAATTTGCAGTAAACTGATTCAATTGAATTCTTGTTTTTTAGACATATCAAGTAGCAAGATGAAATGTTTTTAAATGCATTTTAATAGCTTAAAAAATGAATAATCTGAGTGAAGAAACTGATCGCCGAAGACGGCTTGTATAAAATAAATGTCTCGCTTAATATTGCGTAAATGTATTTCTGTTGTGTAATTATGCAACAACAAGTTACAATCTCAAGTATGAAACTTACCGACATTTGTCTATATTATTACTTGATGATAAGTCTATTTATTAATTATATGATAACATACTTAATTTTTCATGGATAGTATGCAAAGGTGATCTTCAATCTTTGTAACTTATTTATTTTAATTCCCGTTCATTTATCTATGTAATTTTTTATGCTGATACATATATGAAAATAAAGTGGTGAATCATTTATTATTAATATTGTTTTAGATGTAGGAAAAATGCTGTAGTGTGATTTGGATATCTTGGATGAACTATACTGCCTTTGGATCTAATTTCGTGGGAGGGGGGGACCTTGTTTTAGTTAAAAAGAATTATTTCAAACAAAATTGTTATCAACACAATGCAAAATTTGCGTTTCCTACTTGGTCAAATATTATCAAGATTTATCTGAAATGGTTAGCATACCTCTGTTTTTATTAATGAAAGGAAGTGTGACATGTTTTTTATGAATCCTTTGAAAGACTATTTTTTTAGATCCTGAAAATTACAGATGCTATTATAGGCTTTTCTGTCTTTAGTCTTGTTCTCTGTGCCATGCACTTCTTACACATTTCCTTTCACTGTCCTGAAGTCCCGAAAGCTTCAGAAGCCCTACTTCAAACCAGACAACTAACTTCAGATTGTTTACTACACCCCCAAATGTCGCTCATGAATTTTTCGAAATTCCTTTCGATGATAACGTGACTTCGAATACGAATAGCTTCATCGAGGGAACAATTTTTCCGAACGAAGTCAACGACCAATCAGCAGGCGAGATAATCATCTTTGGTAATGGGGAGTCCTCCCTCCCCTGTGTCTACATTCCTCCTGTTCAAATATGAAGTTCAAAACTTGAGATAGATTTCTCGTACTCAAAGCGTAATGTTGGTTTTGGAGATAAGGTGGCCCGGGATCTGGGGTAAGAGGTGATAAGACTCAAACAAAGGACCAGGTGTAGGATTATTGCAACATCTCAATGCTGCAGGACAGAGTACTTTTCGTTGCATGTTTCGATCAAAGCATCTTAACTTTTGATAAATTATAAAGCTAAGATGATCAAATGTCCTGTATAATCGTGATAGTCCAAGATTTTATTTTGTAGTCCTAGGTGAGAATAAAGGTCTCGGAATCGTCTCGATTTCTGACATAATGATTTTTAACAAATATTTTTAATATTAGCTAAATCACAAAATACCACTTATGTGTAAGAATCCTCCTTCCCGACTTCTACTGTGTGTGGGTGGGTGTGTATGTACGGTAATCCAGAGCTTACGTATAATTACCGATGATTATTAATTACTACTAAATGTATCGGTGATCATGAATTATCACCATTTTATTTCATTTAGAGAAACATATATATATATATATATATATATATATATATATATATATATATATTACATCATAAAAATAATAATATCCCCGTGAAATGAAATAATATCAATTAAATATTATAATTCAGTTAAATATTATTTAGCTGAGACAGATCTCAGGTTTAAGAAGGGCCTGATTCATTGATTATCACTTTGCACTCTGCTCCTGTTTATGAAATAAGAAATCTATTACATTCAATATTTAGTTAAATATTATTTAGCTGGGACAGACCCCAGGTTTAAGAAGGGCCTGAATCATTGATTATCACTTTGCACTCTGCTCCTGTTTATGAAATAAGAAATCTATTACATTCAATATTTAGTCAAATATTATTTAGCTGGGACAGACCCCAGGTTTAAGAAGGGCCTGATTCATTGATTATCACTTTGCACTCTGCTCCTGTTTATGAAATAATAAATTTATTACATTCTGATTCCTTAGACTGCTCAAAAATTTATCTGGGACAAATGCACTTATTATATGAAAGTATAGCGCATGTATGCATTTCTAAAACTGTTATTCGATACAGTCCTTTAGTTGAATTTTGATAAATATATAACTAGCTTAAACTTCGTAAAATCTTAAATACTAAAAGAGGAGATGATAAGAAAAATTATCCGATTATGTAAATAAGACATTAATTCAATTATCATAATTAAGAAGAAAGTACAAGCGATGGCGGAAAGAATGAAAAAGAACATTCAAAACTGGATGAATATGCCACGCATTAATTTTAGTACATTATATGATGTACTTATTATTATCTACTATACAAGATACATTGGGGTAACAGCCTTTGCCGCTATATACTTCACTGTTTATATTCAAGTTCTAAGATACATTATCAGCGACAGGGCGCGGGCAGATGGATCATGTAAGGAAAAGGGACTCTTTCCCTGATCTCAGAATCTGATTATCCAGCACTTAATAAAGGATAATCTGCCTTTCTGTAGAAGAAGTGAAGTGGGTATTGTAAGATTTGCCAAGTGCTTTCTTTTAAATGAACTGCTTATTGGTTTTTATGTTGTCTTTGCTCAATCACACACACACACACACAAAAATGCTGTTTTTATATATTGCTTCATAATTACTGTAAATTTTTGTTCTAATGTAAGAGAACTACTTTATATAATATGAACTATATATATTAAGAAATAAATGCCAGGATATTTCATTCAAATTCGGGTACTGTCTTCAATCCAAGGCGAAAGGCGGAATTCGAAATTTCTCGGGGCACTCGGTCATTTTACTTAAGGGCACATCTGACTTCACAAAGCATTCAATAACAATGTTGAAATGTTTCTTTTCTAGCACCCCCCCCCCCTATTTCCAAATTTACCTCGAGATCATAAAACTCCTCCTCCTCGCACCTGTAGAAATTCCCCTTCTTTTGTTCTTTTTCATCTGCGCCAAGGTTGCGAACACGTCTCCGAGCGGGAAAAATTCTTTCAGTGGTTGGTCAGTAAACCGTCCATATAGCCCCGCCCCGCTTGCGCTCAGAAGCGGCGCGGCGCCAGGGGTTTTATGGACACACGTGCAGTAAATGAAGTAGGTTAATGAAAGATGCTATTTGCAGGCGTGGAAAGTGGCACACTCTGCGGCTTTTTTCCTCCTCTGTGTGGTCTGAAAAGATATTTACCCACTCATTCAACCTTTCATAAACATTCTATTTCATAAGCATAGTTCGAAAGCTTTAAGTGACTAGGGCTTGCAGACACAAAAAAAATTAACCATATTTTTAACTTGATTTTTTTGTTCATTTTATTTGTTAATACAGAAATTGGGATTGGTGTAATGAACTATTCGAAATAATATGAAGGATGGTAAAAAGGATAAAAAAAGCGATGAATAATCAGAGATATTATGAATTCTCAAATCTTACTCCGCACGTATCAATAAAAACATCCCCCCCCTCACCTTTTTTAACTTTCTCATATACGAAGAATAAGAAAAAATTGTAATCATCACAAAATTTCAAACTCGAGATTTCGACGAATCTCTCCTTTTTACACCTCCCTGAGATAGAAAAACGCACTTTTGACACCAGGCCCGTCTGTGACAATGAAGAAAAAAGTGTTAGCTATACGGATGAAATTCGGTACACAACAAATCTGTAAAGTTTGTTAAAGTTTGAACAATGCAAAATAAAAAATTGTCAAAAATAATTGTCTTTTTCGTTGGACAATGCTGCATTAATGCGAAAAAATAGGCCTAAGATGAATATTTGCCCTGGGTACTGAAAGTGGAGGGATGGCTATCCCTTATCGATGTTGGGAGATACTTTTTAAGAGAAAGGATATACCGTGGCTGGTGATGGCATTTAACATTTAACATTAGATACCGCCAATGCTATCGTAGGTAGTCATGGCAGTCAGTCATGTACGTGCACCCCATGCAGTTGTCTTGCGAGATGCCATGAAAACAAAATAATAGTGCGTTTATTATACTTTTTAAATTCAAACATAACTAAAGATACCGAAAGAATCAGTAGCTACTTGTTCTTTCTTAGCCGATTATTCGTTGTCTTCCACTCTTCTGTTTTCCTTTTAGGCAATTTTATTTAGGAGCAGTAATTGATTACTGATACTAATCCTGATCCTAGTAATCCTGATCCTGATCCTAGTAATTGATTACTTAACTTGTGAAAAATTAAATATATCTAAATAAAATAAATTTGATTTAATACTTATTCTTAGCCGTCTTTGGCGACCAGTTTGTTCGCCAGATTATTGGTTTTTTAGGTTGTTAAATGGCTTATATAAATTAATTTTAACTAAGTTCTTTAGGTACTAGGTGCCTATTTCAAAAGCACTTTTATAATGAAATTATATGAATCATCAAAAAACACATATTTAGCACAATTTCACCAAGTTCTATTTAAAAAAATGAAAATAAATTAAATAAATAGATTTGTTTTATTAAACATCCTTTTATTTACAAATATATATGTATAATATCTATCTCTTAATTATTTAATATTTTACTATATATAAGTATACTTGAAGTCGGAAAAAATAATATTTTTCATTCGAAAATAGAATGATTAAAATATAATCATTCCATTTTTTTAGAAATGCCCCAATTAAGGTTCAAAAATAGTAATCTGAATTCACTCTAGTTTTTTATTCAAAATTCCATTTTTATTTTTTTGGTAAGACAGGTTTTCAAAAATTAGAGGAATAGTCCACCTCAAATCCATGACAGTTAGACCTGGAAATCAGAATGTTTGTAGTCGGCCCGCTTTGTGGATGTCAGTTCCCAGAAATAGCAATGTCTTCATTAAGGATGTGCAATTTCGAGGATACACCAAAGAAAAATAATAGGGTTACCTTTGTTCTTTCCGAAATAAATGCAACGTTTTCCAAAATTTAATAGCATTAATACCGAAAAGCTATTGTTTCAGAAACGTGCGAAAATTTACAGTGATCCGCTCAGAGATGAAAGCGTTATGATTGCTCTCGGTTATATGTAGAAGGATTGTGAGAAAGTCAACGAAAAGAAGTAATGACAATGAACAAATAATCCGACGAAGAACCGAAACTACTAATTTGCTGTTAGAGGCGACCACAAATTTAAAAAAAAATCATTCACATTCGTTTGCATTTGAGCTTAAAACTTGTTTTCACGCGGTCTGTAAAATAGGTTAGCTTATTGTGAGGTAAAATATAAACTTTTTAAAAAAAGTGGGTAATATTTTTGTCGTATCTTTCATCCCGAATGTTTGACTTAACATATTTTAGAGGATATACAATACTTTTTGGTTTTCACATACCACAATGTTAAATACTTGAGTATCCCAAGCTATAAATTAATTGACTCGACATTCATTAAGCCATGCATTCTAATTAAAAACTCAAACTTTTTTAAAGTTAGGAAAAAATAAAATTTTCCAATAGCATATTGGTGAATAATTTTCTATTAAATATGAATATTTTTTCATGCGTCATTTATTTAAATTGTAATATTAATTTTAATTTTAATATTTTTTTTGGTGGGGGAGTATTAAAAAAAGGTGAAAATAAAAAAAAAGAGACATATGTTTAATTAACGAAGCAAAGTGCAGACGACTTAGCTGAATTTAGTAAGTAGCAGTAACTTTTCATCTTTCTGCATATCTCCCTTTAGCAAAGTGCGATCGTCTTAAGTGCTCGTCTCGGGATCATGAAACAAACATTAGAAACACCGCGCGCTCGTCAAAATATTATGTGTAAAACATGGATACCAACCAGGTCAAGATAAAAAAATAAAAACATTTTCATAAAGTTATTAAAATAAGAAATAAACAGAATGCAAATAATGAACACATTCATTATGCTAAAAATGCGTTGAAAAATTAAACGAAATTGATCAGTTTAAGGACCTCATAATAAGTATCTGAAAACACAAAATTTCCCAAATCCATATTACACTAAGAAACGTATTGATTTAGTGTGATATGTATGGTGGTTTTTATGCCATAAAGTACAAAAAAATTCCAATTCGTTTGATATTTTGTCATTGTTTTATATTTCTCCATTCCAATTTTTATTATAAAAGTAATGCAGACATCTTATTTCACAGAGTAAAACCGAAAGCTGCAAAAAAAAAAAAAAAAAAAAAAAAAAAGGTACCTGTATGAATCACAAAATTCCCACGCCCATAACCTGGGGATGGGAGGGGGGGGGGTCTATCGACAAGAGATAAGGGAAGTATATTTTTCCTAAAAATAGTTTATCGCCTATATGATATTAAAATAGTTTATCGCCTATATGATAATTGTCATACACATGAACTAAAATTTTACATTTGTTTTCTTTGAATACAAAACTCGCATCTTCTTTTTGTATTAATAAAAATTACTGCACGTGACTAGGACAGTAACAATACTTGATGTAACTGGGAAACTGGAAGAAAGACTTTTCTCTTATTTAATCATCACTCATAATTCACGAACGGAAGTATTTTGACTTAGGAACCGGGACTGGCTTTCCACTGTCAGAGTAACATCAGTTTAATTAGAATTTTTAGAATTTTCCAAAATTATTTTCGATATGTGTAAGTTCATTCTATTTTGACACCAATATTAAAGATGCCAGACGTTCTGGTTTTAGATTTTCCCAGTAGTCCCTTCCCCAATCCTGTCGATACTGCTACGTTCAGTGGTGGCGGGGTGGTCGGCTGTACGCAAGAAGAAGTCCCTTCCCCAAAATCTATATCATCCAGATTGACAGTTCAAGAAATCTGATAATTTCAATAGAGAAGAATCTAGAAGATTACAAAAGATATCTCAATAGTCAGCAAACACACAGCTTGTAGACATTTTGAAATCTCATCTTTACTTCCCTAATATTTGGAAACGCTGATACAACTCCTGTTCCGCACCTACGTAAGCATATCGGCAGATATATCGCTCAGGATATGTCACGTGGTTGAACGACGTTCAGCTGAATCGTTCAAAGATCATCTAGTAAAAAGATTTGGTAAAAATCTGCACTGCATGATCGGATTAGGACCTAAAGGGATTTTAGGCAACGCAAGTATTGTTCCTCACCACCTTCTTCCTTTCAAGTTCTAAAAAAAAGATATCTTTAAGCGGTTTAAATTTCATTTCTACATTAAAAACAGTTTTTCAGTTTAAAAAAAATCGATAGCAAATTGAAATTGCAAGCATTTATTCGCATGTCAATTTCTAGATAGTTTGGTTTCGTATCTCGCCAAGAAACGAATTTTTCTTTTTAAATTCAAGCAGAAATTAGAAAAAAATTAATTTAATATAAATTTTAATTAATAAATGCTCTAATTCAAAATTTACTTTAAATCTTATTTCTGATTTAGTCTGTTAAATGCGAAGAAATTTGGATGACACATATATGTAAGTAAATACGAATGCAAAAAAAAAAAAAAAATCTTAAGAACTATGTTGAGAATTTTAAATGATATTTGATTTCAATTTTAATGATGACACTTGTAATTGACGAATGCCATTACATGGCTCTTTTAAATCAAATGGAAGCATAGAATGAAATCATCTTAAAATTTCAGCAAAAAAAGAAAGAAAGAAAATGCCAATCACGGCCCACAGTTTTGAAGTCCCTAGAAAGTCCCTTCAGCTTTCAGGGTCGCATTATCAAATAGATAAATGATAATCCGTTACTCACTGTCTCTACTATGTGAAACTCACAGCCCACAGTGATAATATTTGGAGTTGATCAATATTGCAGCATATTAAATAAAATAACATAAAAACTTCCTGGATTAAATTTATTTTTCTAAATTTCTAGTATAATTCTAGGTGAAATAGCAGCATTATATCAAAAATACAGGAAAAAAAATTGTCATTCGTATTTTTAAGACAGTTTAAAAGCTTCAAAACTTTTATTTTGACCTTAGTTTTAACGTATACTCACATAATTCGATAATTTATACATTATTCCCCATTTTTAAAGCATAATGCATTATGCTTTAAAAATGGAGAATTATTTGCATATCTATATCTATACTTATAAATAAAGCTCAATGTGTGTGTGTGTGTTGGCGCTCTACAGGCCAGGCCATTTGACCTACAGCTACCAAATTTGGTATATGTATACCTTAGAGGTCGGAAATGTGCACCTGGGGTCCCTTTTTTTTGAATTTTTAATTAGAATTTTAATTGTTAATTAAAAACTAACTTTCCCGCCAAAAAATCTTCCATTTTCCCCACCGCCAAATAAGTAAGGCTTCCGGTTTTTTTTTTTTTTTTTTTTCCCCAACAGTAATGAGGCTAGGGTTGACATTTTTCGGCCGATTATTTCAAACAATTCTGTTTATTTTCCTAATGTTTTATGCATTTAAAATTAAACATTGCTAATTAATCAATCTTTCAGAGTCATTCTGCAGTACTTTTGAATTAAAATAACACAGAATAAAGGAAATTAAAAATGTCTAATCTGCATAGCGTTACCCCAATTGGCGTAGAAAAATTCACTTATTTGCGTTACCGTAACTGGTGTTGAAAATTCACGCATGCGTATTGTGTTCTGATTGTTGACAACGGGTGATTATTGATTTAAATTATTTTTAGGTTAGTTGCATGATTTTGTAATTAAATTGTATTTATGTTAGTTATATATTTTTTGTATATGCTTATAGTATATGTATAGCGTTTTTAAGTAGTTTTTTTAAATCTGTTTTCGACCGATTATTTTAAATGATTCATTTTATTTTCTTAATGTTTAATGCATTTAAAATTAAACATTGTTAATTAATCGATCTGGTCGTGATAAATCTGAGAAAACTTTGTTGACAAATTCTTGAGATATTACCTAAATTAAGAAAGATATTCTTTAGTGCCCATAAAGTTTAAACGCTCAGTGACTCTGTTATCAGTAATCATATTTAAAAAAAATGCTTTGTTTCAGTAAAAAATTATTATTATATTAATTGCAGATTAATTCTTTCCACTTTAATTTAAAGCATACATTCTACGGGAGCTAACAGAAAATTAGAGAGATACATATTACGTTATGACTGAAGGCCTTTATAATATTATGAGTGAATTATATGACTATCAAAATTTGAAAATATTTTGATGAAGAATCTATAAAGTAGGAATTGCGCAAAATATTTAATTATTAAAATTTTAATGACCATTAAGATTAGCGAACCGGCTGGTCGCCAAAGGCGGCTAGTATTAAAATAAATGAAGAAGTAGGAAGCAAACTACATCCTATTTTGCATTTTCAGCATCATAAGCTGTTGCTAAAATTTTATTACTTATAATCTTGTCTAATAAAAAAAATCTGATTATTCCTATCTATATCTCCTATATATTTGATTATCCCTATCTATTTGTCCTATATATTTGATAAATAATTAATGAATTTTTCTTTATACGAGAAGACAAGTGAATAAATGTAACAGTATTCAAATACAGTAAAATATATAAAGCTCGATCGCAACGAATTGAAAATATAATCCAAATGATGCATCATAAACTGTTTCCAAAATTTAATTGCTTATAATCTTGTGCAATTAAAAAAAAATCTGATTTTCACTATCTATATCTCCTATATATCTGACAAATAATTAATGAATCTTCTTTTTATAAGAAGGCAAGTGAATAAATGAAACAGCATTCAAACACAGTAAAATGTATAAAGCTTCATCGTTGTGGATGGAAAATCTAATCCAAATTAATTTTTAGTGAAGAAACGAAATTGGAAATTGAATAAAATACAACTGACTTTGCTACAGGAATGTAAAGAAGTAATAACTCCTTTTGTTCGCATGCTTTTATGAATTTATATTATTTATTCTTTTTATTTTGTAATTAAAAAAGAATAAAATTCTCTCCTTTACCCCGCCCCCCCCAAATAAAAAAAAATTGAATGAATTTTTAAAATGTATATCTAGATTTGTTAGTAACTATATACCTCTTCTAAATGTTCTGTTTAACATCCGAATCAAACGTGCTGCCATCTAGGTACGATTGCAGGAATTAAAGCAGATATTTCGTAAAATAGTTGTGCCGCCATCTACTGGATAAAAAATATATAATAAAAGTTTTTATTAGATTTCATAGGCGAAAAATTTAACTAAAATATTTTCTGTCTAATTTTTTTTTCTTCCTATTACTAATGATTTCTCATTTGACATGAACGTATAAAAAACGTATCAGATGATATTACTTGTTTTTCTAGATTTAAAACTGGATGAAAACTGTTGAATAATAGTGCAAATAAATAGAGTCTGAATTTGTATATCCTCATGAATACTTGGCTCCCATAGAAAATATTGGAATGTTTCAAGAATATTAAAAAAAAATTAATACAAGAAGTTCAATTTCATAAATTTTCGTTTTTATTTTTATTTTGTGAATTATATAAAATGTAGTGGCTGTCTTCAAAATGTAATTCGCAGATTTTCTTAATAATCGATTATTTTCGTCATATGTTTTTAATATCTTGAGATGAGCATTCTTTGTTTAATTATTTAGATAAAATAAAAATTTCAAGCATTTTAATATGAAAAGACACATGTCGAACCTTTTATTTTTTTTAACTTAGATTTTTACCATGCAAAAAGTATTAAGCTCTCTTTTACATGAAGTATTAGGAAAACATGAAATATTAGGAATTCAATATATTTATGCTAATAATCAAAGGAATGAAACCTTATATATTTATTTAATGAGAAAAACAATGCTCGCATTAAGAATAACTTAAGAGTTGAAATAAAATTTTATCCATGATTCAAGTTATTTTTTCTTATTTTTTTCTTAACGTTCTTTATTTATCCCATTTTTATTTCCTAAAATGTTTGTTTATTTCTCATTTATTTACAAAACTCCTAATTTAATTTAGAATTATGGGATAATTAGAAATTTTCTTTTTAAAAAAATTCTTTCTTAGTTCTGAAATATTTGTTTCATTATCATTTTTAAATTAAAATCTGAATTAAAGCAATACTGTTAACATAAAAATTTTCTCTATTAGAATAATTAAAGTGAGAAGAAATTTTGAATGATAAATGATGATTTTTCTGTATTATGCAGCATACATTGCTATTCTGTTGCATTCTTTTTCTTCTTTTATTGTGTTATCTTCTGGAGAAAGACGAATTACTATTTTTCTCAATATTGTTTCATTCATCTCGCAATAGATGTCGCCACACTTTAAATTATATCACATTGATTTGTGACATTATTTGAAACGAAAATAAAATTTCCTACGGCATATAATATATCCTGAAACATTATTGTATTCATAAAAAAATGAAAAGGGGGAAAAAAGAGTGGAAAATAAAAATAAAGTTCAGAAATCAACGCTTTTATTACGCAAATTGCGCTAATTTCTGAATACAAATAAAGCCTTGTGTCAAAGTAACGACCTCAAATGCGGTTTCTTTTTAAATCATTTTGTAATTTTGTGCCCGCAAATCACAGATGGATTAATTATTCAATTTCTTAGAATGCTACGTCTTTCATTCCTAACCACTGGCAATGAGTATTTTTTTTTTTTAATTTACACATAGAGTTCGTTATTTCTTTACGCGAATAACAAAGAAATTCCTTTTAATTTGATTACTGTGTTTCAGCTTTCTGTTTTATTCCAACAAAAAAAACTTATCACTAAGAAATAAATACCATAAAGAAGAATAAAAGAAAGCATTATATTTTGGAAGAATTAATCACGTTATCTTGGAATAATAAATCATGCAACCTTGATAGTTTTCTAATGAAAATTTATCTTTCGTTTTTATTTCTCTGATTTTTTATTATGCCTCCATCTTCACTTGTAAAACTGTTTTGCTTTTAATTCAAATTAAACTGCATCGATTTCTGATAAAATTTTCATATGTTTTTGATTTTTGATGCTCCTATTTCTGCTGAAAAATTGGATAAAAGTTATAATATCTTCTATCAATTACATTCTTATTTTCCCAAGATTTTCATCAGAATCACTTCAGTCACTAAAGTACAGAAATTACAGAAAATTTCGGGAAAAAAAATTCTCGCATATTATTATAAAACGAGGAATGTGTATATAAATGAATCGGCAATGTCTGATTACAGCACATAACCATATGCATAATGATGCAAAATAAAACAGTTTAAATATCTATTGTTTTTATGGTTACATTTTATTTTAGGTGAGACGATAGATTTAGAGAACTGACAGGTGTATAGTAAAAAGAACAGAAAAGAGGTAAGACTTTTAAAATAGTTTAAGTTACATACCTATAAAATTTTAAATTTAAAAACAAATTACCTAGGAGAAATAACAACTGAAAATTAGAAAATCTTACTAAAATTTTTCGACCTCAATAACTCCAGCGAAACAATGATTATCGAAGCTGTCTAGCGTAAAAAAAAACAAATTAACGGTAATATATTTTTATTATAGCTATTTTCTTTTCTTTCCTCTTCATCTTCTATCAAAATTTTTAATTTAAAAATAATTTGCCAAAAGGAATAGGCAACTAAAAAATTAGAAAAAATTTATTTAAAATTTTCGCATTTAATAACCTTTTTGCCAAAGCTGACTAGTATAAAATTAAAAAAAAAATTAATGCTAATATATTTTTATTGTAGCTTTTTTTATTTCTTTTTCTTCCTTATCTTCTATCAAAATTTTTAATTTAGAAATAATTTGCCGATGAGAAATGACAACTGAATATTGCAAAAATTTTGGTTGCCAGAGTTGGCTAGTGTAAAATTAAAGTTAAAATGTTTTCAATATAGCTTTCCCCCCCCCTTTTTTTTTCTTTAATTTTTTTTTACAGTTTTCAAAATTTTTGTAACTCTAGTTTGACAGTTCTAGTTTTAGTTAAATTCGCTCTTTTTTCCCATTTCTGCTTTAGTGATTTTTGCATAAACAGAGTATAAAAAAAACTCTTGAATTTTTGATCACACTGTAACTGTTGCGGAAATATATATATATAAAAAAAGTCATCTCTTTACCGCATCCATTTATATTTTTATCCAAAGATATTTGATCTTCTCTGATCCCTAAATAATGTCACTGATGTGGACTTTAAAAAAATCTCAGAGAACTCTCATTGAGCTCAATAGCTTTTATCAAAACATTTCATTTCTTTTCTTTGTTCAGATCTTTTTTCGCCTTTTCTTTGGCATTTTTTTTTCTTTCCAGTTTCTGGTTTAGTGACATAGATTTTTGTCAAAACGGAACTAAAAATTTTGAATTTTTGAAACACATCGGAACTTCTGCTGTTATATCTTATTTAAAAAAAAAAGTCATGTTTGTATTGCATCCTCTCATATTTTCATCCAGAGACGTTTACTCCTCTCTGGCCCCTATATAATGCCATTGCTGTCGTTTTTTCAAAAAAATCTCAGTGACTTCTGATAGTTTCTTTTTTTTTTTTTTGACAAATCTGATTTACAACAGACGGAGACTATAAGGCAAAGGATTTTGTAATCCTTTCTCTCTTCACTTCCTCCTTCGAGTAATTTTTTCGCTCGTGTCATAACTTTCGGTTGATACTTCCCGCGTGTGGCGTCAACTGCAGGATGTGCCCGTGACAGATGAGAGAGCCTCGCATCTTCCATCTGCTCCGAGGATGCTGCTGTCAGTGGTCGGGAACTCGGCGCTCCGAGTGCCGGAAATCATTGCCCATTAGAATCTCGGTTCTTGCATTAAATTGCAGCAGCATTCGGTTATTTCCGAATATGAAATGAACTTTAGAAATCAATCAAAGTGAAATCTTAATTCTTGAATGAAAATGTCAGATGTTTCGGAAAATTTTGGATACGATATGAGTTTTGAAAATCAGCAGAGATTAAAATCTCGAGTCATGCATGCATTTAAATATTGCAAACTTCGGTAACTTTCGAATATGAAAAAAATTTCGAAAATATATATTTAAAAAAAAAGAAAGAAAAAAAAAAGAAAAGAAAAAGTTGAAAATCCATAAAAGAATATTTATTTTATATCATAATATAGGATGAAAAAATGAATACGAAGATCAAAATTTTAATTTTAAAAACAAATCGTGAAGTACAAACACCGCCTCCTTTTTCTCATTAAAAATTAAATAGGAAAAGTTTTTTTAAGGTCAAGATAAGTATAAAATGAAGGTTTTAGTTCTGATATAAATTTATTAATTGATTAAATACTTCAAAATAATAACATGTCTTTAAATAAATTCAATAAAAAACCCATTTCGTTTC